>CM065728.1:74456463-74464306 GCA_033310375.1 Conus canariensis | reverse complement strand
TGTGGGATGAAGTTCAGTTTAGTTTCTCACGGAGGGTTACTGCATGCGGACATGTCCATATACGTACACCACATCCGCTAAGTTTCGAGACCCACTGGCGCAGATTAGACCTGATGCATAAATGAATTAATGACTAAGATGAAGAATTGAAGAAGAGGGTCTCGTGGCTACGACTTAGGCAGATGTCTGACCTATGCATCCCCAACGCTCTGGTCAGGACCTTGAGTACGTCGATCAGCTGCTCAGAAAAGTGATTCCATTAAGTTCCACAACCTGCTACGTCCCAGTGCGGGCCCTGGTCACAGCTGAGTCACAGCGTACAGAGCTGGGGAGCAATGGAGTCAGTCTCAGTCAAACCATGAGGTCCCGGTCCCTGTCAGGGCCCAGTTCAGATAGGGCCATTACTATTAGGACCCCGATGTAGTTAGAGCCCGGTCAATTTTGTTTGGTGAGTACAACTACACCTTGACGAGCAGGAAGGTAGAAAAAGAGAGATACGGAAACAAGAGTGATGGAAAGATAGAAGGTTGCACAGAGAGAGAGAGAAGAGAGAGAGAGAGAGAGAGAGAGAGAGAGAGAGAGAGAGGAGAGAAAAACACCCACCCACCCACCCGCCCACACAAACACATATATACACCCACATTGTACACACCCTCACCCCCACCATACCACGCACATCTCTGTGGTCAATCATGGTTGACAGGACCCAAACAAACTGTTTTCATCTCCTTTGCCAACGGTGGTTGGCCAGCTTTGTTTTTCCGTGCCGATACCATCTTGGATGGGGTGATACCACCACGTTCTGATCAAGGCGATGACGACTAGCCTCAAGCGCTGTGGTCAGCCGTAGGCGACGTCATCGTGGACCAACTTAGGAAGGCTTTCTGGGAACAGAGGTGGTGGAGGAGGACATCACATGTTCATCGATCTCCTTTGGGAATGATGTTTATCAGTTCATCGATCTCCTCTGGGAATGATGTTTATTCCGATGAATACCTGGCATACCTCATTTATTTTTTAATTTGTGAGTTTGAACACATTGTAATGGAGTCTTCACACAACACAATCCAATACAGTTTAATTAGTTACCTACCTGGCTTTTGATTGCTTTTTTTGGGGGGGGGGTGGTGGTGGTTGGTTGGTGGGGTTTGGTGGTGATTTTATTCCTAGTGTATTTTGTCAGCCACTTCAGTCACTATTGTATGGTTTTTATCTTAAAGATAATTTTTCCGTGTTATGTTGACAGCTGCAATTAAAAAATTGGTTACCCCCTGTCCCCTCCCCCCCACCCCTGATAAATTCCCACAATATATCATATATACACATCTCTTAATCTGCGATAAACAGCATGAGAAGTTTGTGTGTGTGTGTGGTGTGTGGTGTGTGTGTGTGTGTGTGTGTGTGTTTTGTGTGTGTGGTGTGTGTGTGTTCGTTCTTCAATTTAACGTCTATTCACATAAAGTGATTTTAGACAGAGTTAGGGAAAATAGCGTGTGTATCCTGCGTGTGTGTGTGTGTGTGTGTGTGTGTGTGTGTTGTGGTGGTGTGTTGTGTGTGTGTGTGTGTGTGGTGTGTGTGTGTGTGCGTATGTGTGCGCGTGTGTGGGGTGCGTCTGTGTGGTTGATGGACCGATAAGAGATTTGTTACGACCAGTTAGCTAATATAGTGATTCATACTAAAATTCTTTACAATTAACATTAGCCCAAAGCAAGTATTAAAACATAAAGGTGTACAGGATATCTGGTAAACCAAAATGTTAACGCTCATATCTGTAGGAACACTTGTTACAAAAAAGAGCCCATTGACTAACCATCAAGGAATTAACAAAAGAAATAAGACCTGGTAAGTTCTGGAAAATACACGTGCCATCAAGTCGCAGGCAGTCAGGATTTTCCTTTTTGAAAACATGCGCAGTAGAAAAGAAGATGCTGGGTTGAAACTTTCAACTGCTCCGCAGATGCAATTTAAATTTTTGCGAAATTTTGTACGGAAAGCGTTTAGCTTAAGCCTGTAAAACAGGATTCAAGTTTTCGGTTATTTTTTTTAAAGTACGTTTGCGTTGGCCAATTGATAGGTAATCTTTCCAATTTTTAGCCGCATTGCCCAGAAGAAAAAGTAGCTGACTGGGATTTGTCACAGCAGAGCAATTTGGAGTGAGGTAGATGTATTTTAGTAAGAACCAAGTTTTGTAGGCTTTCATAAACCTTTTCAATACACTTCTTTTTTAAGAGGGCCATATCCTTCGTATAAACAGAGAGGATGTTGATTTTATGGATTCATCGGACTTTCGTGTCCTTTTCTGGCAGCCGGTCAGCCCACTCATTACCAGAAATCCCACAGTGACAGGATCCAGCAAAAATCAACTGTTGTACCTCTTGATATAAGAAATACTGACAAGATGTTTTATTTTTAAAATTTACCCTCACCTCGATTTTTTTACAGCAATAGATTCAAGGCCTTGTAGGACAGATTTAGAATCCACACAGAAAAGTGCTTTGTAGAAGAAGTGATATCAACAAGAAATTAAACGCCATTAGAATTGCCACCAGCTCAGCCGTGAAGATAGAATACCCCTTCCCCAGATGAAAAGATTTTTTCAACTTATGGGTAGGAATAAAAAACCACTTCCAGCTTTTTCATTTAGCAGTGATCCATGGGTTGAAAACTTTAAGGTGGTTGAATAATTACTATCAATATGAGATTTGGCAAGAGAGGCAATATATTATTGTTAACATTCTTTTTGTAGATCAGTATATTTATAATCAAAACATGCAGTGTGCAATTCCCAATTTGGAATCGGGGATACAGGAAAACGATCAGCAATATTCTTGGGATCAATCTCAGCGTCTTTCAGTAATTTTGAGGAATATGTCATTATGGTTGTATTAGATTTAATAGATCTAGCTCGCTTCGGGAAATGGATATCTGATCGTAAAGCTATTCATCTTTGCTTGAGTTCTGAACAGCTGAGCTACGTAGGATGAATTTAGCACAGGCCAAGTTTCTATAGTCGTCAAGGGCAAACTCCGGCTTCGTAATACGTTCCTGATGCACTGGCATGAAATGGAACACCTAGTGCGAGTCTAAAGCCTTGCAGTCTATGCTTGCAAATTTTAAGTAATAGTTGGTGCGCTGAAGAACACTTCTTGTGCGTATGAAAAATTTTGATCTTACGAGAGATGTCGAAAGGTGTACTAGAGTTTGTGTATCTGCACCCCAATTTTGTTTACTGATCACTTTAAGAAATTAAGAGATTTGCTAGCTTCGTTGATAATATGTTCAATATGGTTGTTCCAAGTTAATTTAGAGGTAATATTTACTCCTAAAAATTTTTATCCGGTGACATAATTCAATACATTGTTACCTACCTTAAGAGTAGGAATATTGCAAGTACTTCCACCAGCATCGAATACATCATGTGGGTTTTTTTCTGCCGATAATCTAAGGCCGTTTTCAAACATAAATATTGCTATATTATTAGGTCACGCTGATATGTTTTTTTTAATAAAATTGAAAGATCTGACTGGAGTTTTCTTCTTTAAAGTTATGTTCATCCACATGCAAATATCGTCAGCATATTGCACCAAGGAACAGTTTTTAGATAAATGCTTTGGGAGATCGCCATATCAGAATATTAAAAAGTAGCGGAGCGATGACCGATCTGAGGAATGCCCATTTGTAAATATCTCTTGCTGGAATAAACATTTTGTATTTTTGTTTCCATACTTCTATTGGTCAGAAATGCTTTGATATAGTTATATATATGACCAGAAAGACCAATGGTTTTCAGTTTATATAAAAGTCTCTCATGCCAAACATTGTGTGTGTGTGTGTGTGTGTGCGTGCGTGCGTTCGTGTGTGTGTGTGTGTGTGTGTGTGTGTGTGTGTGTGTGTGTGTGTGTGTGTGTGGCCTGCGTGCGTGCGTGTGTGCTTGCGTGTGTGTGTGCATGCGTGTGTGCGTGCGTGCGTGTGTGCGTGCGTGAGTGCATGTATGCGTGCGTGGGTGCCCGCGCGCGCGCGCGTGTATGTGTGAGAGTGTGTGTGTGCGCGCATGCGTGCGTGCGTGTGTGTGTGTAAAATAACCATGATATCAGCGGCCGTGAATTAAAGAGGAACATTAAATTCTGTATAGATTCTTTCTAAATCCCAAATGACCCCCACCCCCACTCACAAAAAAAAAAAAAAAAAAAAAACCTCCCACAATCTCCGTCTCTCCAACATCATAACGTTAGAGAAAGATCCACAACCTAGATTTATGTTGTAGCCGAGTTGAGGAAACCTTTTGATATAACATTTTAGTGATGGTGTAGATGAGATGACGATAGGGAGAGATCCCTCGCGGGCGGTGGGGGGGGGGGGGGGGGGGGGGGTCCCTTGCGGGCCAGCGTCACCATTGTTTTTCACGCTTTGAATCACATTGTCACTCCGGCAGCGGACAGAAAAACACCGGAGCAAGCGTGACGCCTTGGTGAAGGTGAGGGTGTGGGAGGAAGCGTGCGTGGGTGGGGGTTGGAGGTAGTTAGAGGGATGTGTGTGTGTGTGTGTGTGTGTGTGTGTGTGTGTGTGTGTGTGTGTGTTGTGTGGTGTGTGTGTCGTGCGTGCGTGCGTGCGTGCGTGGTGTGTGTGTGTGTGTGTGTGTGGTGTGTGGGCGCTCGCACAAAGGCACCCAGGAGAAGAGAGAAGAGAGAGAGAGAGAGAGAGAGAGAGAGGCACCACAAAGGACAGAGAGAGAGAGAGAGAGAGAGAGAGAGAGAGAGGAGAGAGAGAGAGAGAGAGAGAGAGAGGAGAGAAAGAGGAGAGACGAGAGAGAGGATAGGATAGGCAGAATATGATTATAATTAGATAAAGCGCATGCCTGTCGTATCTTGCTATAAAAGCTCTGCCAAGAGTCTTGGCCCATCATATCCACCTCAACGTACCAGCGGTGAAAACTGAGTGGTCACGTGAACGAAGTGCTGGTGCGTTGAAGTCAACTTACACTCGGAATTTTTCGAGTGTGTATACCAGTAATTTCCGAGCTGTGGTTAGAAAAGTAAATACAAGGAGAAAGAGTTGGTCAGTTTGGCGAGAAGCAAGAATGGCGAGATATTTGACATTGGCGATTTTTGCCCTGTGTTTTGCTTCAGCGGTCGCACTGGTAAGTTATTGTTGTAGTTTGTTACGATGGGTGGAGTGTATGTATGTGAATAACAGCAGGCATATTACTACTACTACCACTACTACTACTACTACTGTTAGGTGTTATAATAATAATGATAACAGCAACAACAACTTGCAACAGAAACAACAACAGCAATAATAATAATAATAGTAATAATGATAACAATAATGATAACAATAACACTGATAATTATAATATTAATATTTACAATATCATCATCATCATCATCATCATCATCATCATCATCATCATCATCACCATGACGACGTCTATTCAGTGCTTACAGGCCATCTGAAACGGCGAAAAAAGAAAAGAAAAAAAAGTCAACTCCATAGTTGGGATAGTTATAGAGTCGATAACAAACATCCCAATGCGTGATACGTGGCACACAAAACATTCAACGTCACCTGTTGTTGAGATCTTCGTCATGTGATTCCATTGTTTAACTTGACAAAGAGGAAACCATTTTCAAGACATATGCACACATATTCTGCAACTTTGGAGACCTGTTATTGCAAACAATGTGACACAAATGATATAGACGATTTAGGTCAACTAAATAAATGTTCTTACTATGAAACACTCTGAGAAAGTACGTTTCTCTGTTCTTGTAGCAAACATCTATCAGTTTTCAAACTTAGCCTGTTCTGTCAAAAAAAAAAACAACAAACAAAAAAACCCAAAAAAAAAACCCAAATCCGAGCCCCACTTTACGAGCTATTCTAACTGAAGCTCAGAAGAAAGAGAGGGATCAGAACATGTCTTTGTTGAACACCAGTTATGTAATAATACTGAGAAATCTGTAATTTATTTCTAGCCACACTGTGGCGTTCATGTGTTATATAACATTCTCGAATGTTTACAACTTCTTACCATGAAGTCCCTTTTCCGATAGAAGATACAATTTAACTCTTTTTTTTTTCGTCTGTGAATACTGTTGAATACTAGAGAAAAATCAACAAAAACGGTGTAAAACATCCCTCCTTGTATTGCTCTATATTTCTAGACATTGATTCTCAAAGAAAACCTTTCACCAAACCAGCCTTTGATTCTAGTATTATTATCGTTGCGTTGACGAAAACGTCTCAGTCTGATGTTGAATGCATGCTAGGAGAGTTTACTAATAACACCCACGAGTGAAACTGAATAGTTGTCGTCAATCTCCTTTGGGATTCCCTTTTTGATAAAGTAAACATATCACCAGTTCTGACTAACATTTTGGACATTTGCCAGTTTCTAAAGTTTAAATGAATAGCTGTTGTAAAATTTAACAGAAACACGGCTTGCATGATTTAAAAAAAAGCTGGAAAATCATCAGGCCCAGGAGACATTTTCTTTACTATTATTAGTAGATTTTCTGCATCTTTTTTCCACGAGTAAATTCATCATCAAGTGTGCACCTCAATCAATTGATTCAGAGTTGCAGATTCTTAGAGCTCTTCTTAAACATCTTCTTCAAAACAATTTTCTGTGGCACGTTAACGTTGAACAGGTTTTGAAAATATTCGAACTCTGTCTGCAGTGTTCTTGTAATATCAAACACTTGTAATTTGCATGGTCTTATGTTTTGGGCAGAACGCCTTTAGATCTGTCAAATTGCTGGTATTAATCTATTTCTGCAACACACCTGCATCCGCCGTCCTTTGCTTTGTTTTATTCCAGAAGTTAAAAGACGTTTTCAGGTCAAGGTGTGTGTTTAGGTCTTAGTCTGAGTTGTGTGTGTGTGTGTGTGTGTGTGTGTGTGTGTGTGTGTGTGTGTGTGTGTGTGTGTGTGTGTGTACACACATACATACATATGCACATACATATACCCCCCCCCCCCCCCCCCCCCGCACACACACATTATTCACTTTCCATCCTCTGTTTCAGCCCACCCTCAGCCTTCGGGGTCCGTACCGAGCCGTGGCCCTGCAGCCAGCCCAGCGGGGTGGGGAGGGGCAGGGGGAGGGGGAGGGGATGACGGTGGACAGAGCCCTGCACGTGATCAAGGGCCTGGGGGACAAGATCGTGGCCGTGGCGGACATGGTGGAGGACGACTCTCCACCCTCCTTCCTCCTGGACTTCGTGGACGACGTCAAGACCTACCGGGTCAGTGTCAGATGACTAACCCCGTCACCCCTCCCAGCTCTCTCCCCCCCCCCCCCCCCCCGCCCTTCCTGGAAAAAAAATTACAAAACAATCAAACAAACAAACAAAGAAAAAACCCCCACCCAACCCTACCGAAGTTTGTTGTCTGTCTTTTATGTATTGTTCAACATGTTACCCCTATGCCGCGGATGACAGCTGTGTCTGTCTGTCTGTCCGTCTGTCTGTCTGTTCTGTGCCATTTTCTGCTATCTGTCTGTCTGTCTCCGTGTCATTTTCTACTACCTGTCTGTCTACCTGTTTGTTTGCCTCTCTCTCTCTCTCTCTGTCTCTCTCTCTCTCTCTCTTTCTCTCTCTCTGTCTCTGTCTCTGTCTCTCTCTCTCTCTCTCTCTCTCTCTCTCTCTCTCTCTTATTATATATATATGTATATATCTGAACTGCTATAGTACTCGCCAATAGCTCTCTATAACTATAGTGATTTGTCCACTGTCCTCTTCACTGAGGGGCAGTGAGCCTACAGAAATAAATCATTCGCGTGTTGTATTTGTAGTCCTCTAATGATACGCCCCATCCCCGCTACTACTATTTAGAACAGC
>CM065728.1:74431463-74446463 GCA_033310375.1 Conus canariensis | reverse complement strand
TCGTTTGGTGGCCTTGGGAGACAAAAATCGTCTAAAGGCAGGGTAACAATTATTTGTCTTCACAGCACAGAATTGGATGGGTCCCATGAAGTTCCATTAAAATTCTCTTCTTTATTCTTATCCCTTCCTCTCCCAGTTTTTGTTTTGCTAAAATCAAACAAACGTCATGGTAATGACCACAGAGGAATTGTTTGCCTAGAATCAAATTTCATCTGTACTTATTTGTTCCAAAATGCTACGACTGTAACACATCTCTGACGTATATGAGCATGCGTGTACATACACAGACACACACAGACACACACATACACAGAGTTAACATCACACACACAGAGTTAACATCACACACACACACACACACACACACACACACACACACACACACTACACTACACACACACACACACACACACACACACACACACACACACACACACACACACACACACACACACACACACTTTTCAACTCTTTCTACCCCACCCCACCCTCTTCTCTCCCACAGTGTGCTACGTATGTACACGTTCTGTATCTGTAGCTGTACGTCGCTTAACATCCAGTGAACTGGCTTTGGCGCGACGGATGGGGGTGCGCAGCGAAGGTTGTTAATGGCGCTTGGTGGTCAGCGCCCTCTTGAATGAATCAGTGGATGGCGAGTGGACCACCGAATTGTCCAAGTGGTTCCACGCTATTATAGTGCGTGGGAAGAAGGACTGCCTATATTGGTCTGACTGACAACGTGGTACCAAGAAACACTGATCGTTGTTTCTAATGTAGTTCTCAACAGGGTTGTTGGTTACATAGTCTGCTGCGTTACGTCTGGGCCTGATCATGCGGCTAGCTCTTTGAGGTGTCAGGAACTGATGAGGAGGTATTGCCGGCACCAGCCCCTCAACCACCTTGTAAAAGAAGGTCAGACGGAGCTGTTCACGTCGTTCCTGGAGAGTCGGGAGGCTGTGTCGTGTCAGGAGGCCCGTAACAAAGCCAGGGGTGGTAGAGCGATAGTTGCTTGCGATGAAGCGTACTGCAGTGCGCTGAATGCGTTCAATCTTATCGATATCCTGTCTCTGATACGGGTCCCAGACCAACGCCCCGTACTCAAGGAGAGGACGGACTAGGGCCAGGTAGGCGTTACGTTTGCAGGTTGATGGGCAGTAATGGAGGTTTCTCCGGAGGAATCCAAGGGTGCTATTCGCTTTTTTGGTGATGCCGCTGATGTGGTTGCTCCATTTGAGGTTGTCAGAAACTGGATTCCTAGGTATGGGTTTGAGGATACTGATTTCAGGATAGTGTTATTGAGGGAGTACATGAATGTGGAAGGTGGGTGAAGGGAGAGACTCATTACGTAGCACTTGGTAGCGTTGAAGCGCATTCCCCATTTCTCTGCCCAGACTTCAAGACACTTCAGATCCGCTTGTAGGGCGTGGTGGTCTTGGAATGTGTTAATCTCTCTGTAGATTAGACAGTCATCAGCAAAGAGCCTAACTTGGGAATTGACTGTCTGCGGGAGATCATTGATATGGCAGAGAAAGAGGAGCGGGCCCAATACGGTACCTTGAGGGACACCCGAGTCGACGGTGGTGGGCTGAGACGTGGTGCCTTCAACTACGACTCGCATGCTGCGTTCCGTGAGGAAGCAGTAAAGCCAAGTGTGGATGGGGCCTGTGATGCCGTAGTTTGCCAACTTGTGGAGGAGTCGATCATGTGGGACGGTATCGAATGCCTTGGAAAAGTCCAGTATGGCCATGTCAATTTGTTTACCCTGGTGGAAAGATTGTAGCAGGTCATTGGTGGTGGTGAGGAGCTGCGTTTCGGTGGAGTATCCAGATCTCAAACCGTGGTTGAGGTTTGTGAGAATTTTGTGGGCTTCTAGGTGGGACATAATGTGGCGGAAGATGATGTGTTCTAGAATTTTGCATGGGACAGAGGTGAGGGAGATAGGGCGATAGTTGGCAGGTTCGTGGCAATCCCCTTTCTTGAAGGCGCTTGATACGTTGGCTGATAGCCAGTCCTGGGGCAGTCGACCACTGTCGATGGAGGCTTGGAAGATCAGGATGAGTGACGGTGCGATGTTGGTTGCGAGGGTTTTGAGGATGGCGTTTGGAATGCCGTCGGGGCCAGCCGCTTTGTTGGTTTTCAGCTGCTGCAGCAGTTTTGTTACTCCGGGAACCGTGATGGTGATTGGTTGGATGTCTGGCGCGGGAGTGTGCAAGTGGGGGAAGGATTGGGGGTGGGGGTGGGGGTCTTGGTGAATACAGATTTGAATTGTCCGAGTAGGATGTCGGCTTTGGACTGGCTGTCGCTGTGGAGCTGGCCATTCACTTTCAGGGGGGGTACACCAACGTTATCCCGTTTTCTTGCTTTAATGAAGCGCCAGAATGGTTTGGTGTCGTTCTTGTCAAACCCTTCTTGGATGGTGCCAGTAATGTACTTCCACTCAGCTCGGCGTAGTTCTCTCTTGCAGTGTTTCTGGAACAGGCGGTAAGGAGACCAGCTGTTGGAGGTTCTAGCTCGTTGGAAGAGGCGTTTCTTGCGTTTCAGCATGCGTTTCAGCGGTGCGGTTAGCCAGGGTAGTGACTGTGAGTGCTTGAGCATGAAAGTGGGGATGTTCGTTTCCATGGTTTGGAGGAGATGTGTCTTGAGTGTGGTCCACAGCGTGTTGACATCCTTTCCCTCTTTGTGTTCTTCGGCCACGGTTTGGGCGGCTTTGTCAAGGTCGCATCTCATCTGGTCCCAGTTAGCCTTCCTGAACTTGTAGCACTTTCGGGGCTTATGGCGCGTGATCTGCGGCCGGACGTCAAAATCCGCAGCGACAATGTCTTGGTCGGATACACCTGGTATGCTCGTTGACGATTTCAGGAGGGTGGGGTTGGAGGAGAACACGAGATCTAACAGGTTGGGGCCACGGGTAGGGGTGTGGTGTACTTGGGTGAGGAGTGCGTTCGATGTGATGTTGATGAGGTGCTCTTGGATTTCGTTGTCTTTTCCTGAGGAGTGGGCGGTGTGTGTTGTCCAGTTAATATCCGGGCAGTTGAAATCTCCCGCGAGGATGATTTCACGCTGTTTCTTGCCGTCTTCTGTCAGCAGGCTCAGAGACTTCTGAAGTTCATCCAGGTCATGTCGGTTTCGTTCGGGCATGTAGAATGCTCCTACATAAAGGTCTTTGCGGTTTTTCAGCCTGACCTTAACCCACTCCAGTTCGCAGTCGGTGACAAGCTGGGGCTGCTCAACGGCAGTGAGGGACTTGTGTGCTAGGACAAACACGCCGCCGCCGCTTCTGCCCGGTCGATCGTTTCTGAAGACATCGACATAGTTTGGGAATATTTCCGCTGATTTGATGTGGTCTGGCGATGTGTTTTTTTCCCGGCTTGATGCCTTGTAGCCAGGATTCAGTGCCTCAATGTCGGGCTTGGTATACTGGAGTACAGTAGCAAGCTCTTGCTTCTTGGCATTAGCGCACTGGCTGAAGTAGACACGCAGGTCCGCCGTGTGAGAGCAGTGGTGGTTGTAATGGCAGTCAACCAGATCCACACCCAGAGAGCAGTGGTGGTTGTAATGGCAGTCAGATGGTTCACACCCAGAGAGCAGTGGTGGTTGTAATGGCAGTCAACTGGTTCACACCCAGACAGCAGTGGTGGCTGTAATGGCAGTCAACTGGTTCCACGCCCAGAGAGCAGTGGTGGTTGTAATGGCAGTCAACTGCTTCACACCCAGAGAGCAGTGGTGGTTGTAATGGCAGTCAACTAGATCCACACCCAGAGAGCAGTGGTGGTTGTAATGGCAGTCAACTGCTTCCACACCCAAAGAGCAGTGGTGGTTGTAATGGCAGTCAACTGGTTCACATCCAGAGAGCAGTGGTGGTTGTAATGGCAGTCAACTGGTTCCACGCCCAGAGAGCAGTGGTGGTTGTAATGGCAGTCAACTAGATCCACACCCAGAGAGCAGTGGTGGTTGTAATGGCAGTCAACTGCTTCCACACCCAAAGAGCAGTGGTGGTTGTAATGGCAGTCAACTAGATCCACACCCAGAGAGCAGTGGTGGTTGTAATGGCAGTCAACTGCTTCCACACCCAAAGAGCAGTGGTGGTTGTAATGGCAGTCAACTGGTTCACATCCAGAGAGCAGTGGTGGTTGTAATGGCAGTCAACTGGTTCACACCCAGAGAGCAGTGGTGGTTGTAATGGCAGTCAACTGGTTCACACCCAGAGAGCAGTGGTGGTTGTAATGGCAGTCAGATGGTTCACACCCAGAGAGCAGTGGTAGTTGTAATAGCAGTCAACTGGTTCAAATCCAGAGAACAGTGGTGGTTGTAACGGCAGTCAACTGATTCACACCCAGAGAGCAGTGGTGGTTGTAATGGCAGTCAACTGGTTCCACACCCAGAGAGCAGTGGTGGTTGTAATGGCAGTCAGATGGTTCACACCCAGAGAGCAGTGGTAGTTGTAATGGCAGTCAACTGGTTCAAATCCAGAGAACAGTGGTGGTTGTAACGGCAGTCAACTGATTCACACCCAGAGAGCAGTGGTGGTTGTAATGGCAGTCAACTGGTTCCACACCCAGAGAACAGTGGTGGTTGTAATGGCAGTCAACTGATTCACACCCAGAGAGCAGTGGTAGTTGTAATGGCAGTCAACTGGTTCAAATCCAGAGAACAGTGGTGGTTGTAACGGCAGTCAACTGATTCACACCCAGAGAGCAGTGGTGGTTGTAATGGCAGTCAACTGGTTCCACATCCAGAGAACAGTGGTGGTTGTAATGGCAGTCAACTGATTCACACCCAGAGAGCAGTGGTGGTTGTAATGGCAGTCAACTGGTTCCACACCCAGAGAGCAGTGGTGGTTGTAATGGCAGTCAACTGGTTCACACCCAGAGAGCAGTGGTGGTTGTAATGGCAGTCAACTAGATCCACACCCAGAGAGCAGTGGTGGTTGTAATGGCAGTCAACTAGATCCACACCCAGAGAGCAGAGGTTGGACTGTATTAGGACAGAGCTGTTCACTAGTCGTGGACCTCCTTGGAGTATGCTGCCACACGTAATCAACAGGACGTGACGTCATCATACCACGATTTGTCGTCTCCCCGGTAATGTGAGCACCATAGACTCCCAACTCCCATGGTGATGATGATGATATGGCTCCCAACTCCCATGGTGATGATGATGATATGGCTCCCAACTCCCATGGTGATGATGATGATATGGCTCCCAACTCCCATGGTGATGATGATGATATGGCTCCCAACTCCCATGGTGATGATGATGATATGGCTCCCAACTCCCATGGTGATGATGATGATATGGATCCCAACTCCCATGGTGATGATGATGATATGGCTCCCAACTCCCAACAAACAACAGAGGAATGGTGATGATGATGATATGGCTCCCAACTCCCAACAAACAACAGAGGAATGGTGATGATGATGATATGGCTCCCAACTCCCAACAAACAACAGAGGAATGGTGATGATGATGATATGGCTCCCAACTCTCAACAAACAACAGACGAATGGTGATGATGATGATATGGCTCCCAACTCCCAACAAACAAGAGAGGAATGGTGATGATGATGATATGGCTCCCAACTCTCAACAAACAACAGAGGAATGGTGATGATGATGATATGGCTCCCAACTCTCAACAAACAAGAGAGGAATGGTGATGATGATGATATGACTCCCAACTCTCAACAAACAACAGAGGAATGGTGATGATCATGATGATATGACTCCCAGCTCCCAACAAACAAGAGAGGAATGGTGATGATGATGATGATGATGACATGACTCCCAACTCCCAACAAACAACAGAGGAATGTTGTTGATGATGATGATGATGATGATGATGATGATGATGATGATGATGATGATGATGATGATGATGATATGACTCCCAACTCCCAACAAACAACAGAGGAATGGTGATGATGATGATGATGATGATATGACTCCCAACTCCCAACAAACAACAGAGGAATGGTGATGATGATGACATATTTCTTACCACAGACAACTCCCAACAAACAAGAAAGGAATGATGGTGATGATGATATGGCATATTTCTAAGGGTAACAAATAAACATGTCAGCGACACTCTAGCTCTTCTGTAGATAAATAACATTATAATTGCAGGGGCGGATCCAGGAGTGGAGCGTGTCTTTGTACCTCTGCCCCTCTCAACAACAAACAACAACAACAACAACAACAACAACAAGAGCAGCAGCAGCAGCAGCAACAACACCAGCAACAACAACAACAAAGTTAAACAAGAAAAGACACAAAGAAGAAAGAAAACTATCTTGAACACACTTTTAGCTATGTCACTGTTTGAAAGGAATTAGAACAGTTCATCAATGAAAGAAGTAACCATTGACTTTTCGTTGGGCTTTAGTTTGGATGTTTGTGGTATGACAACACAGATTTTTTTTTTTGGCTGTCCCATCTTCCGTACCGCCTCGGTGGCATTGCTTCGTGTCGCTCAGTCCGGTTCCCAGTCCACAGCCACAGCCCGGCACCGGCAGTCCACAGGGAGCAGTCAATGTCAAGTCGTCATTAGACAACCCACCAGCGGAGGCACTGCACTGCTGCCGAGTCACTTCGGTGTGTTCAGTGGTGCCTGTCCTGATCCCTGCACTGCTGCCGAGTCACTTCGGTGATGTTCAGTGGTGCCTGTCCTGATCCAACATATGCAGGGGACCACCTACTCAGCCGCCTATTGATGACAGTAATGGCTGAGTCGTGGAGCCGGCGTGAGTCGGCTCTTCATCCGAGAGGGCGCCACCACGTCCGTCCAACGACAGTTTCCATGAATTTGCCGATGAAGGTAATCCCGACCGAATGTCATCAAGGTCATAGACGTCAAGAGGAAATCGAAAACGAGGTCACCATGAGAGTATGGCATGAAGGCCCACAGAATTTGAGACGTTCTTTCATGTTGATCGATGAGGACGAAGATGATGCTACACATTACAATTCCGATCTAAGACTGCGTGGCAGGGCTGTACTCTACGCTTCCTTTCATAATAGATCTCGGCGTCAACCAGGCCCGAGAATTACAGACACCTAGAGTGTTGGTCAGGAAATTTGAGCAACCCTCTCAGGGAGACATGACACTTGACTATGTGGTCCCAGTCTTCCCCAATGGCCCATAGCACACTCAACAGGGGGCAGGAACCAGTCTCAACTAATCAACAAAAACAACGGTAATGAAAGCGGCAACAACTGTTTATTGAAAACAATAATAATCAAAACGTCAACAACTACTTAATGAAAACAACCGTACTTTAAAGCTGGAACAAATGTTCAATTAACACAGCTCTAATTAAAACAGTGACAACTCTTTAATAAAAACAAGTGTAATCAAAGCAGGATCACATCTGTTAAAAAAACACGACCCTCCAAAAAACAACAACAACAAAAAACAAACATAACAAACAAACAAACAAACAACTGAAAAAATCAAAGCAGGATCACATCTGTTAAAAAAACACGACCCTCCAAAAAACAACAACAACAACAACAAAAAACAAACATAACAAACAAACAAACAAACAAACAACTGAAAAAACAAAAAACAAACAACTGTAATCAAAACAACAACTCTTCAATAAAATCAATGGTCATCAAGGCAGCAATAAATCTTCAATAAAACAGGAATAATCAAAGCAGAGACAACTCTTCAACGGAAACAACAGTAATCACAGAATCAACAACTCTACGATAAGAACAAAAATAATCAAAGCTTCAACAACTCCACGACAAGAACAACAGTACTCAACAACAACTCTACGATAAAAAACAACAGTACTCAACAACAACTCTACGATAAGAACAACAGTACTCAACAACAACTCTACGATAAAAACAACAGTACTCACAGCAACAACTCTACGATAAAAACAACAGTACTCAACAACAACTCTACGATAAAAACAACAGTACTCAACAACAACTCTACGATAAGAACAACAGTACTCAACAACAACTCTACGATAAGAACAACAGTACTCAACAACAACTCCACGATAAAAACAACAGTACTCAACAACAACTCTACGATAAAAACAACAGTACTCAACAACAACTCTACGATAAGAACAACAGTACTCAACAACAACTCTACGATAAAAACAACAGTACTCAACAACAACTCTACGATAAGAACAACAGTACTCAACAACAACTCTACGATAAGAACAACAGTACTCAACAACAACTCTACGATAAGAACAACAGTACTCAACAACAACTCTACGATAAAAACAACAGTACTCAACAACAACTCTACGATAAAAACAACAGTACTCAACAACAACTCTACGATAAGAACAACAGTACTCAACAACAACTCTACGATAAGAACAACAGTACTCAACAACAACTCTACGATAAGAACAACAGTACTCAACAACAACTCTACGATAAGAACAACAGTACTCAACAACAACTCTACGATAAAAACAACAGTACTCAACAACAACTCTACGATAAAAACAACAGTACTCAACAACAACTCTACGATAAGAACAACAGTACTCAACAACAACTCTACGATAAGAACAACAGTAATCAACAACTCTACGATAAAAACAACAGTAATCAACAACAGCTCTACGATTAGAACAACAGTAATCAACAACAACTCTACGATAAGAACAACAGTAATCAACAACTCTACGATAAAAACAACAGTAATCAACAACAGCTCTACGATTAGAACAACAGTAATCAACAACAACTCTACGATAAGAACAACAGTAATCAACAACAACTCTACGATAGGAACAACAGTAATCACAGCAACAACTCTACGATAAGAACAACAGTACTCAACAACAACTCTACGATAAGAACAACAGTACTCAACAACAACTCTACGATAAGAACAACAGTACTCACAGCAACAACTCTACGATAAGAACAACAGTAATCAACAACAACTCTACGATAAGAACAACAGTACTCAACAACAACTCTACGATAAGAACAACGGTAATCACAGCAACAACTCTACGATAAGAACAACAGTAATCAACAACAACCCTGTGATAAGAACAACAGTACTCAACAACAACTCTACGGTAAGAACAACAGTACTCAACAACAACTCTACGATAAGAACAACAGTACTCACAGCAACAACTCTACGATAAGAACAACAGTAATCAACAACAACTCTACGATAAGAACAACAGTACTCAACAACAACTCTACGATAAGAACAACGGTAATCACAGCAACAACTCTACGATAAGAACAACAGTAATCAACAACAACCCTGTGATAAGAACAACAGTACTCAACAACAACTCTACGGTAAGAACAACAGTAATCGACACAATCACAGTCCTCATCTGACAAAGTGTGTGCATCAGTACGTCGATACCAGCATGGTAAATAACAGAATGACAAAATAAAAGAAAAACCGACTTCACAACATAGAGGATAAGACTGTTTTCAAGACCTGTACTCTGTGGCGTATGATTAAGAACAGAGGAAAACAGGAAATTCATTACTTTTTTTTTTTTTTTTTTTTTTTTGTGGCATCAGTTCTCGGATCAATGGAGCACCTAAGGTGGTGATTTTTTTTTTCTTTGTTTTTTCTTTTTTTTAATTTTTTTTTCTTTGTTTTTCTTCCCTAAGGCCAAAATCCACCTCTTCATTTTTTGGTGCATCACACTGTCCTCTTCATCTGCCAAAAAAAACAAAAAGCGGAAAAAAAACAAAAACAATTTCCACTATTAGGTTTTTTTTTTCTCTTTTTTTTTTTCTTCTTTTCTTTCCCAGCCAATCTCTTACACACCATGCATAGTCTGTATGTTCTCTTATAAATGGACATATTTTTGCTGATTTTAGTGTTTTGGCAATTGATACAAAGTGTCTGGGTTTGTTAATGTACTAATGTGTGGTGTACTGGCACACTCTGATAAAGTGTTGCATTATACGGAAACGGAACCAACATAGATGAAACAAAGGACTTAATTATTTTTAGTTTTTCATTTTGTTTTACACATACACCTGCACACATACTCTCGCTCCCCCCCCCTCCCCCTCCCCCTCTCTCTCAAATATGCTAACAATGGTAGAAACCTGTTAAATACACGACACGATACCAAAGCAAAAACTATGCATAAGCAACCAGTTCTGTATACACACATGCCTGAAAGGATGTCGTTGGTCCCTATCGCCCGTCTCCCTCTTCTTCCCCTACCCAAGCGCGTGAGCGCACTTCACAACACACCACCACCACCACCATCCACCCACTCCAACACCCATCCATCCCCACCCCCACCCCCCACATCCACCCACACCCCCACAAGCAGAGAGAGAGAGAGAGAGAGAGAGAGAGAGAGAGAGAGAGAAGGAAAAAAAAAAGGAGAGAGAGTGAGATAGACAGACAGACAGACAGTTAGGCAGACAAACAGGCAGACAGGCGGACAGAGACGGCGTCTTTTAAATGGATTTAGGGATTTACTTTGTTACATATCGTCTCACCAGTTGTCTCTTCCCCGATGAGGCCAATCCTATAATGAAAAGAAATCATGCATGAACCCCTCATATTCCACATTCCCCACGTGCAACAGTCTTACACATACGAAAACGAAATAGTGCAAGAAAGTACGGAGGAGTGGAGAACGAAAAGGCATATTTACCTTGGGGTCACTTTCTTTATGAAAGAAACGTCACCAAGACTGTGTTGTATGTGTGCGTGCGTGTGTATGTGTGTGTACCTGTAGGTGTGTGTGTGTTACAGTGCATGTGCGCGCACGCAAAATGCACAAACACGTGCATGTTTTTGTAACTGAGTGTATGTCTCTCTCTCCCTCTCCCTCCCCCCTCCCCCCCCATCCCTCCCTCTTCGTGCGCGCGTGCGCGTGCGTGCGTGCGTGTGTAAGAGTGAATGCATGCATGAAATCTCTTTATATTTTCCTCAGTTGCAACTGATTTTCGAATATGACTGAAATTGGCAGCCTAGATTCCGTTTTTTTATAAATACTTATACACATCTTTGCAGTAATCACAACATGGTTTATTTTCAGTAGTATATGTCTGTCAAGATTTTCTTGTCTAAGAATTCCAAAGAGCACAGTTTCTTCAGAAAACACAATTCTTGTGTTGTATACAGCTAATATGTATTGACTGACAAATTTCCAAAACGAATTAACCTTATGACAGTGAAAAAAGAAATGTTCAATGTAATCAATTTCATCAATGCAATATGAACAATTTCGATTATCCCTAACTTTCATTTTGCATAGCATTATATTAGTCGGGTATATATTTTGTAAAATTTTCCATTGTAAAACTCTCAGTCTGGTTTCTTTTGTGCACAAGCGGGGTATCTTCCATACATTTTCATTTAACTCCAGTCCATATTTATTAGACCAAAAACGGGCTGCACATGGTTCCGTGTAACTGAGGGAACACAAAGTCACACGGAAATCCTTGCAAGATATATGCTTTTTGTTACAGAAAAGAGGTGGTTCTGAAAAATCTATATCATATCTATCTTGTTCACTAACCCTAGTATTAAAACTATGTGTGGCCGCTGACACTACATTATACTCTAAGATCCTTGCAGGGGAGGTTCCTATCTTGTTAACCACGTCCTGGTATGAAAGCATTCTATTTGGACCATACATGTCACTAACATTTAGTATTTTGCCCTTTATCCAGTCAGGGAAGAAAAGGACATTTCCTCGATATTTTATGTATTGGTTATTCCACAGTAAAGAGGGAAAGGGTGAGACATCTTCATGTTTATTAAGATCTAGCCATGTTTTCAGAGTAATTTTCCAAAAATGTGAATGTATCTTGTCTAAACCTTTGAAAAGTGCGCTTTTAGTATTTGCATAAAAACACGTGACATTCTCACCAAAGGGTAGAAATATTTTTCTCGGAATTATAGTCCACCTTTCATTGTTTGTGGCCTTACAAATTTTTACAACCCATGACAGGAGAAAAGCAGATTGCATCTGTCTTAAATTTATCATTTTCAATCCTCCTTTTTCATATTCACTGCACATTACGCTTCTTTTAACTTTTTCAAATGCCTTTCGATTACAATGTTTTTTACGCCAGAGAAATCTAAAAAGCATGCGATTTATATCTGATAAGATCTTATCAGGAATAACAAATGTTTGCATAACATAGACCATTTGTGAAATAAGAAATGTTTTAATAATATGTATTTTACCCATTATACTAAGATCTCTTTTTTCCCAGGCGTGAATAATTCTCTGAATAGTTTCTATTCTTTGCAACCAATTGTCCTCAACTAAAGATGCTGGTTTATCATTCTCATAATAAATACCCAGAATCTTTAGTTTATTTTTCCACGTAAAGCCATAAAAACTGTCTGCACTATGTTTTATACTACCTAGCCACATAGCTGCTGATTTATTTTTATTTATAACCAAACCAGAAAACAAAGAAAAATCATTGAGTATATCTAATGCTTGCATCATGTCATGCTGATCTGTCAAAAATAAAGTAACATCATCTGCATAAAGCGCAATTTTGATTACATTAACAAGCGTATCTCTTGAACCCCCTAAATCAATTCCTCTAATGTTTCTACAGTCTCTTATCTTTATTGCTAACAATTCTATAGCCAACACAAATACTAAGGGAGAAAAAGGACATCCTTGTCGGATTCCTGTTTCAACCGCAAAATACTCGGATATCCAGCCACTATACAAAACACAACTACGAGTATCAGTGATTAATACTTGAAACCATCTAATGAATTCTTCACCAAACCCATACTTTTTGAGAGCTGTTACCATGAAGTCTTTAGATATACTATCAAAAGCTTGTGTATAATCAATACTTAAAAGCAAACCAGGAATATTTTCTACTTTTAGATGATCAATGACATCATCAATTAGTCTCAATAGCGTAGCTGCTCGACGTCCTTTTATATACCCAACCTGATCTTCACTTACTAAATCTCTAATTACTTGACATAAACGATTTGCCAAACATTTAGACAAAAGCTTGTAACCGCTATTCGTTAACGAAATTGGTCTCCAGTTTTTTTAAAACATTTCTAGGTAGATCTTTGCCTTTGTGAATTAGTGTAATGACTGCTTTTCTCTGAGAAGGAGAAAGCGTCCCTTTTTCAAATGCAGAGTTAAGTGATGATGTTAACAAACTTTTTATATGACACCAAAATACTTTTAAAAATTCTGTTGTAAGCCCATCACTTCCTGGCGAAGAACCATTTTTGAGGGCTTTAAGAGCCATTAGCAGTTCATTCTCTGTCAAATTGCCTTCACAACTATCCTTCTGAGAGTCAGAAAGCTGTGGTACTGAGGTATCAGATATAAAGTTATCTACCATTTGTTCCATGTTTCCTGCTCTTACCTTTTTCTTGTACAACTTCGAATAATAGTCTCGCTGCATTTTCATTATTTCAGACTGTTGTGTAATTGATCTACCATTTTCATCACGAAGTTCTTCTATTATCTTTGAATTTGCTCTTGATTTTTCCAAGTTTAGAAAATATTTTGTGTTCTTTTCACCCTCTTCAATCCATTTCATTCTAGATCTTACCTGCGCTGCACGTGCTTTATAAGTTTCCAATAATTCTAATTCTTGCATTAAGTGCTGTCGCTGATTTTGATAATGAATATTATTAGGGTTTTTTGCAATCTTAATATCTATGTCATTTAACTTACATTGTATTTCTACTAACTTATTCCTTCTGTCGATGCTCTTACCTTTTGCATAAATTATTGTAAAACTCTTAATCTTCATTTTTAGGACTTCCCATTCCATTTGAAAATCGACGTTTTCGTCCATATGAGATACATAATCATCTATCAAACTATTCATCTGTGTGACATAGTTTAAGTCATTCAACAATGAGTTGTTGAACTTCCACAGCCCAGGTCCCCTCTCAAAGCTTGAGAATTTCAATTTGATGGAGCAACCTCTGTGATCTGTGAATGGGATAGAATGAATATTACAGTCTATTGTTTTGTCAAACAAATTATCATTTGATATAAAATAATCCAATCGACGTGCAATAAAAGGAGAAGTTTTATGCCATGTAAATTCCTTGTCATCTGGATGAAACAGTCTCCAGGTATCATACAGGTTATGGTTTCTTATTAAATCATTGAATTTCTTTACTGTGCCCTCTGCATGTTTTTCTCCAGAGATGATATCTGAATCGTTATCTAATACGCAGTTGAAATCCCCCCCAATTAACAAATGCTCTGACTCAACATTAGAGATAACATCTCCCAGTTCATCAAAGAAAGTATTCTTTTCATTGTCATTATTTGGAGCATATACATTCACAATGACCACTTTTTTGTGCTGAATTTCTATTTCAATGGCCAAAATTCGTCTTGAATTGTATACTATCTTGTAATTATCAACCACATTGTGCCGAAATAACACAACTTGACCACAACTATGTGAAGTATAACTATTATATAATAATTCACCTTTGCCCCATTCTTTTTTCCATTGCCCATAAACATCATCAGTGATATGTGTTTCTTGCAAGCAAATGACATCATACTTTTTCTCTTTCAAGTATTTAAATATTGATTTTCTTTTCCAACACGAGCGCAAGCCCCGTGAATTTAATGAAAAAACAGTCAATCCAGAATCACAAGCCAAGGAAATTCATTACTGCGTACACGTCCATTACCACATCTTTGGACCCACTGTCCAGGACGGTCATCAAACCAGACAGGCACCAGGGAGAACGCAATCCCCTGCCACAGCCAAGCGGATCCTTCTTGCGCCATTTAATCCAGATCCCTGGCAAAATTCAGTGATGTTGTCTTTGGGTCGCGTTCGATCTTTGCAGCGAGTTCAGTGGTTATTTTCTTTTATTATTTTTTTTAACCTCATCATGCTAAATGGATCATGGATCTGTCCTTGGATCTATAACCGCTCCGCGGATCCATACCAATATTTAGAGATTCATTTTTGCGGGTTCTTTACATACACGGTATCATACAGAAACATTATTGTCACTAC
>CM065728.1:74421463-74423963 GCA_033310375.1 Conus canariensis | reverse complement strand
TCTAGGTAGTGACGGGTCCATCTGTCCATGCTGTCAGCGTCAGAACCTCCTGGGTGTGGCTGTGTGGGGAGCGGCTGGCATGAGCCACGTGCAGACAATGCCGCTGAGGGCACATGGAAGGGCAGATAACAACAGTCGACACACTGACAACAATTGAGCGTTGTTGTCAGTGATGATGTTGCCAGTAATGTTGTTGTTGCCAGTGATGTTGTTGCCAATGATGTTGTTGTTGCCAGTAATGTTGTTGTTGCCAGTGATGTTGTTGCCAGTGATGTTGTTGTTGCCAGTGATGTTGTTGCCAGTGATGTTGTTGTTGCCAGTGATGTTGTTGCCAGTGATGATGTTGTCAGTGATGTTGTTGCCAGTGATGTTGTTAGTGATGTTGTTGCCAGTGATGTTGTTGCCAGTGATGTTGTTGTTGCCAGTGATGTGTGCCAGTGATGTTGTTGCCAGTGATGTTGTTGCCAGTGATGTTGTTGTCAGTGATGTTGTTGTCAGTGATGATGTTGCCAGTGATGTTGTTGTCAGTGATGTTGTTGCCAGTGATGATGTTGTCAGTGATGTTGTTGCCAGTGATGTTGTTGCCAGTGATATTGCCAGTGATGTTGTTGCCAGTGATGTTGCCAGTGATGTTGCTAGTGATGATGTTGTCAGTGATGTTGTTGCTGGTGATGATGTTGTCAGTGATGTTGTTGCCGGTGATGTTGCCAGTGATGTTGTTGTCAGTGATGTTGTTGCCAGTGATGTTGTTGTCAGTGATGTTGTTGCCAGTGATGTTATTGCCAGTGATGTTGCCAGTGATGTTGTTGCCAGTGATGTTTTCAGTGATGATGTTGCCAGTGATGTTGCCAGTGATGTTGCCAGTGATGATGTTGTCAGTGATGTTGTTGCCAGTGATGTTGTTGTCTTCTTGTTTGGTTTTTTTCAGCTTCTCCGCCTCCTTCAATATTCGTGCAAAATTTAACAACGTTTCTGCGGTTGTTTCGCAGTAATCTAGCACGTGTTTTCAACAAGATGGCGGTCTGAACATAATTATAGGCTGTCATGTAGCGAACCTTTGAAACATTCGGCCTCGTACATAAATGCGTTTTGATAGGAGCTAGATGTTTCGTCAACAGGGGGTGGGGTAGGGGGAAGTAGGACATTGGGGGTAGTCGAAGGAGAGATGGGGGTTTATCAGTGGCATGTTCCCTAGGGTCTCACCCTAATTCACTTGTAGTTTACAGCGCTGAGGAGTTAGCTCCCTGTGCAGTGAGTACAAGGATGCGGCAGAGCCATGCGCGCGGCACAGGAAGGGATGGACAATGTGCTGGAGAAGTGAAAAATAGTCAACAATGCTCGCGTGCTTCTCTTTACCTTGAAATAACAGTGAAAAATGAACTGACCTCGGTGTGATAGGAATGTTCACAATTAAGACAGTGTCATTTTGTCTGTCGTTTATATCGATGAGCTTCCAACAACAACAACAACAACAACAACAACAACAACAACAACAACACACACACACACACACACACACACACACACACACACACACACACACACACACACACTCTCTCTCTCTCTCTCTCTCTCTCTCTGTCTCTCTCTCTCTCATGGACCAGATGCGTACACACACACACACACACACACACACACACACACACACACACACACACGGATGAGTGCCTATGAATAGCCGGAACAAATAATTCTGAATAGTTTACTTTTTAGAAGTGTTAAGACAAAGAACTTAACACGGACATTTTAATCAAAACGATAACCATTAAAGCTTAAATGATGAAAATAGATTGACCCAGGAAAAATGTTGTTTTTTTATGTTACATCCATGTCACTATACCCCTCCCTCTCCTTTTTCTTTTTAGCAGCTTTACAACTGTTTCAAATTACGACAAAAACAGTTGTTCTTTAACAGAGGCTCGCTTTAAAACATCAGATTGAAGCGTGTTTTTGTCATTTTTGGATTGGTTTACACGGCGCACTCATACAGTGGGAATCTTGTGTTTAAAACCTGGAGTGAACTGAGCATAATGGCTCAGCTTTGGAACAGGAAAAGCCATTCACAGAATTTCTTCGCTTTTGAGCAAACTGACAGACAACACATTTTTAACCAGTGTGATCTGATTCACAAGTTTTGTGCTTTAAAAGCAAGGGACAATATGTGTTTTTCATTTAGTCGCTGATCTGCTGTGAAAAATATATGTTGTCAGAAAAATAGGATGTACTGTAATAAACAGAAGGATACTCCGTCTCCTTCTCCCCCTCCCTACCCCCCCCCCCCCCCCAAAAAAAAAAAAAAAAAAAAAATTCAGGGAAATCCTGCATACGTCCTCATCAGAGTTGTGCCGTGTAGTAGCTTAGTAATCATTAGTTCATTTATTTTGTTTTATTACTATAGTTTTTTTGGACCACGCAGTGCTCTGTCTGTCTGTCTCTGTCTGTCTGTCTGTCCGTCTGTCTGTCTGTGCGTGTGTCTGTCTGTCTGTCTGTCTTCTGTCTG
>CM065728.1:74386463-74406463 GCA_033310375.1 Conus canariensis | reverse complement strand
ACGTCATCATGGTGCCAGCCTTACCCTGTAGCTGGACATGATGACGTCATCATGGTGCTAGCCTTACCCTGTAGCTGGCTGGACATGATAAAGTGAACCACAACCATCTCACCACCACAGCAAGTCTTGGCGAGGGCGATGAAGACGATGACGATAATCACAGATTGAGCATCAATATCAACCGTGACAGGACCGGGGGGGGGGGTTGCAATGAATTTACAGTCACGGCGACTTTGATGACAGCAATCACAGAAAATCAATATCAATATTTACAATATGAGTAAAGACTTTACAAAAAAAGGAATTTACAGCTACGACGACGATAATGACAACAATGACAGGCATTAAATATCATATTAACAACTCAACAAAGATTTCACAACGAGCTCGTAACGACGACGACCACGACGACATCTACTCAAATTTTAGTATTTTACTGTAAAATTGTACCTGGAAAAATAATGCATCCTTATACCAACAGTTACAGACAATGAATGTTGATGTCAACAATGACGTGAGCCACGATTTAACAACAATCTAGTCGTCAATAAAGACGACCACATACCACGTCAATAAGACAAGGGGGGAAAAATGGTTTAAACGTTTGATCACAATCCACATCTCCACACGACGCCACATAACGGTCTTAAACAGATAGTGATTCTGCAGAACGGGCTGAAGAACCAGGCGCCGTGTTGCAGTGCATAACTGACGAATTACACGCTGAGAGGTCGAGGGTTCGAGACTCATCACAGGCATACACTTGTGGGACGTGTCAGTGTTCGCGAACTCATGTCTGGTTTTGAATGTGGTCTGAGCCTTAAACGGGAAGACTGGAACCACAAAGTCGAATTTCATCCACCAAAGCGTGGCTTTCTGACAGTAGATTAAAAACACGGAAAAAGGGAATTTCTCTGCCGCCAAACGAAGGAATGAACAAATTACAAAACAAACACTACGCGTTTCGACCTCTTTTTCCTTTTCAGGCGTGACAATCAAAACGAAGGACGAACAGAAGGCTCTTTTCGCCTCAAACCAGGCGCAAAATGAAATGGCGCCCAATTTTGCCCCCAGATTGAGGAATGGAATTAGTAGGTACAGCTACCGTCAATGAGCGCGAGGCACGGAATCATAGCTATGAATAATGTGACTGCGCATGAAGTTTGGGATCAAAAGTGGTTTATGTAAATGCGCACGAGGTAATCAGTAATTATCACTAATTTGAATGCACACGACGTATGAAACTTATGGATAGTGTGCACGCTCACCAGGCATTGAACTACAAGGTTCGTATACAAGCTTACTAGACATTACTTGAAAGCACCGCCATGTTTATTCTTTTCACTATATATACCTGCAACTGATTCATGTTTTATTCCTCGGCTAGAGGTCCCAAAGGAAATCTTACACGAGGCTGGGAACAATAAACGGTATATAACGAACACGTAGAGTAACTTTTGCTCCCAGAATGAAATCATTACAAGCCCATAACTTCTAACGAATGTTGCTTTACGAAGCATTCCTTTGGAGTTATGGGCGTGAAATTATTTTATCCTGGGAGCAAGAACTGCCCCACTTCTTACCCGAAATGTACCATTTAGATATTTCTGAGTACTGACCATTATAATCAAATCACTATTAAGGTGTACGCATTCCATCTTCAGCGATGATCGAAGCTATTGTTCGCCTTTTCACACACTTCTTGGCGGACCAGCGGTGTTAACAACCTAGACGAAACTTTTCACATAAACCTCGAACTACTTTCCAAACAGACGAGCATTAATGTGACATGAAACCTTTGTGACCAATATTGAATTACTTCGCAACCTCCTCCCTCCCTCCCATCCTCTCCTGTCCGTGACATTTTTCACTCAGAACCAGTGATGTACATCTTTCCAAACGTATTCTCCTACCACCACCAACGGCGTCAGGACAAGACAGAGAGGGAAGAGAACTGGCCAAACACCGGAGTTATGTCTGATCTCCAACTTCTGCTGGCTCGCTAGCTTCTCCACTCGGCTCCATAACCTGTCTCTTACTTATTCTGTCCCCCTTCCCCTCTCTGAATGTATGACTACCACCATGCTCCATGTGGGCCTCTATGACTGTGTGACTACCCCCATGCTCCATGTGGGCCTTCCCCTCTATGACTGTATGACTACCCCCATGCTCCATGTGGGCCTCTATGACTGTATGACTACCCCCATGCTCCACGTGTGCCTCTCTGACTGTATGACTACCCCCATGCTCCCATGTGGCCCATCTATGACTGTGTGACTACCCCCATGCTCCATGTGGGCCTCTATGACTGTGTGACTATCCCATGCTCCATGTGGGCCTCTATGACTGTTTGACTACCCCCAAGCTCCATGTGGGCCTCTATGACTGTATGACTACCCCCATGCTCCATGTGTGCCTCTCTGACTGTATGACTACCCCCATGCTCCATGTGGGCCTCTATGACTGTATGACTACTGCCATGCTCCATGTGGGCCTCTATGACTGTATGACTACTCCCATGCTTCATGTGGGCCTCTATGACTGTATGACTACCCCCATGCTACATGTGGGCCTCTATGACTGTATGACTACCCCTAAGCTCCATGTGGGCCTCTATGACTGTATGACTACCCCCATGCTCCATGTGGGCCTCTATGACTGTATGACTACTCCCATGCTCCATGTGGGCCTCTATGTCTACTCCCATGCTCCATGTGGGCCTCTATGACTGTATAACTACTCCCATGCTCCATGTGGGCCTCTATGACTACTCCCATGCTCCATGTGGACCTCTATGGCTGTATGAATACTCCCATGCTACATGTGGGCCTTCCCCTCTATGACTGTATGACTACCCCCATGCTCCATGTGGGCCTCTATGACTGTATGACTACCCCCATGCTCCATGTGGGCCTCTATGACTGTATGACTACCCCCATGCTCCATGTGGGCCTCTCTGACTGTATGACTATTCCCATGCTCCATGTGGGCCTCTATGACTGTATGACTCATTCCCATGCCTCCATGTGGGCCTCTATGACTACTCCCGTGCTCCATGTGGGCCTAGGCAGAGGAGCTGGTGTCTCAGACTGTTGCCTGATCTCGGGCCTCTCCTGGTTCATCCACTTCTGCACTCCCTTCCCACACCCTCTCCCTTCTTCCCCCCCCTTCCCTCTATACCTCCATCCCGCCTGGTAACCCCCCCCCCCTCCCCGTTACAACCCGCCAAAGACAGACAGAGAGGACAAGGTGATCGGATGACAGGTTTTGATGCTGGACTTCTCTTGGCTCTTCAGCTTCAACAGTGTCCACCCTCCTCCACCCTCACTCCCCCATATACACACCCTCTCTTCCCCCCCCCCCCTCCCAAACCTCGCCCTGCTACGACCATCTCACACCCTGCCAGGACAGACGGAACGAAGGAACTGACCTAATGCCAGACTTGAGTGTGATCTTGGCCATCTGGTTCTCCGGCCTCTCAAAGACCTGCTCAGGGCGTTGTATTGATGCATAGAGGAGGCATTCTCCAACTTTTGTCCATGAACCCCTCTTCAGAACATCTCTGCTTTTCAGTCACAACTTCATTACGCCATGTTGCTGTAAACACTGCATGCAGTGGTTTCACAGCCTAGCATATGTGGTGTAGCGTGTACGGACTAATCTGCACGCTGTGGCGCCTCCTTGATGAAACTGGAGCCTGAAACTTCAGCTTTTGAGCTTTGCACTTCCTCTAACCCCCTCCCTCCCCGATCTGTGAGACCATTTCATTATTGTAAAGCTCATGAAGACTGACACAGAGGCGGGTCTGGCTTGACGTAACATTTGGGGTCTGATTGAACACAGTCCCCTGCTCTTCCAGCTTCTATATTTTGTACCATCTCCACCCTCTCTCCATGCCCCCGCCACTCCTGCCCAACCTCCTCCGCCCTGCTACGACACTTCCAGTGTCCCAGACCGCACAAGGACAGACAGACAGAGAGGCGGGACCGACCTGATGCCACAAGGCAGACAGACAGAGAGGCGGGACCGACCTGATGTCACAAGGACAGACAGACAGAGAGGCGGGACCGACCTGATGTCACAAGGACAGACAGACAGAGAGGCGGGACCGACCTGATGCCACAAGGCAGACAGACAGAGAGGCGGGACCGACCTGATGCCACAAGGACAGACAGACAGAGAGGCGGGACCGACCTGATGCCACAAGGCAGACAGACAGAGAGGCGGGACCGACCTGATGCCAGACTTGGGTCTGATCTTGGACTTCTCCTGGTTCTCCATCAGCTTCTTCAGCTTGGACCTCACCCTCCCCACTTCCGTGTCCTCCATGTCCACGCACTGCTCACGTGACATCATGATCGTCTTGGTCAGCTTGCGCCGGTGGAACTGCTGGCCGGCGATCAGCTCCCTGCGGCCACAGCACTGGTCAGTCAGTGGTCAGTGCATCACGCTATACGTCAGTCAGTCGGCGGCATACGTCATCTGTCACTGCACTTACTTGTCATATGATCCGAGCATTTGTCCCTGAACCACTAGTTCAAGTCGTTCGCTCATCTGTCTTTGTTTCTGCTCGCAGCCTGGTCCATGACACAGCGCCATGCCAGGGCTGACCTCACTCACAATACCAGACACAGCAAAACAGCATTGCTTTCAGCCATCCCCCTTCCCAACTGTCCCCTCCCCCTCCCCCCATTCACCCCCCCCCCCCAAAAAAAAAAAAAAAAAAACCCAACCGTCACAGGTAGTGAACACCGTGGAGCTGACCAAACTCGGGGGCTAATGACCCCAAACCACACCTGTGTGCTGACCAAACTCGGGGGCTAATGACCCCAAACCACACCTGTGTACGGTGGGTCACAGAATCCAGCAAAGCCCCAGCCTGCGTCACGATAGTTGGGAGACGTAACAGGCACGTGAAGCATTCTGCCTTTGTCCACTGAAGTGACTGTCATACACATAGCGATAAGTGTGTTAAATAGGCCGAGAAATGCGTATTTGTGTAGTTAGCTCATGAGTGATTAAAAGACACCAGAACACTGCTGTCATGAAGTACCGAAGACACTGGAATTTGAACACAGATGTCAAAGATAGAATTTGCAACACAGATGTCAAAGATAGAATTTGCAACACAGATGTCCAAAACAAAAATTTTGAACACAGATACCAAAAATGGAATTAAGGCCACAAAAGTCAGGAATAGAAATGACAGCACTAATATTATCATGGAATGAAAAATGCTAATGATTCGATGTAGGAATTCATAACGGTGATATCATAATTAAAGTTAGAAAACTGATAACATCATAACAGAGAAATTCTGATCAGTGATTTTGACAGTACTGATAATGATGATGATGATGATGATGATGATTGATGATGATGTTGGTCGTTCTTAAATCCAGGTTTTAATGTCTTTCTTTTCATACAAGTATGTAAAGATTTCCTTTTTATGACTCGGGACGATAAACATATATCAATATATTTAGGTAAAAAATGAAAATGTACACCACACCACACCAGAAAAATGGCAAAATTTGCAATAAAAGTATACACAAATCAACAACAAGAAGCAAGCGGTATATTTTTTTTTAAATAATAAAGCTTGAAAGCACGATATCTACAAAAGTGACCCTGAAAAAATTCTGGAAGAAAATGCGGAAATATCTGTGTATGAGTGTATGAGCTACTCACAGTCTGAATACAACGAAAGAAATGTAGACATATATTCCACAAGTAAGCAGAAAGACATCCAGTTAAAGCATAATCACGCACAACGAAGACAAGACCATTTGCAAAAAAAAAAAAAAAAAAAGCATAAGGAATAAATGTGTTAAAACTCCATTACACACACACACACACACACACACACACACACACACACACACACACACACACACACACACACACAAACACACACACACTGACAGACGGACAGTAACAAAGAAAAACAGCAGACATACAATCACCCAAGCATAAGGGCAGAGAAGCACACGCATATTCTCTGTAGACAGCCACGACAACAGAATGTCATAACAGACAGCAAACAAACAAAAGCCAGCTGTTCAGCAGTCTAGCATGACGAGAAATAAAGCCGTAACCAGCGTGTTGTCCATAGCAACGAATAGAAGATGGGCAGTTTAATTCAGGCGGTTTCCACGACAGAATAATACAGCTCTGATCAGTGTCATTCTGTTGACGTTGTTTACATTATGGCCAAGTCGACCGCAAGGGGGTGGGGGGTGGGGGGTGGGGGAGGGTTTTTACATCAAGGACGTTACCTCGCCAAGATCACTTCATATGTATATGTTACTCAAACTTAAAGCCAGGGCAAAGCCATACAAATATACAATGATAGAAAACAAACATTTGTTTCACACGTACACACACAGACACACACACAGACACAGCCCCCCCCCCACACACGCACACATACATGGACGCACGCACGCACGCACGCACACACATACACCACACACACACACACACACACACACACACACACACACACACACACACAAAATGATAGAAAACAAACATTTGTTTCACACGTACACACACAAATATATAATATCACTTATGGTGAAAAGACGTAAAAACAAAGAACAAAGAACATAAACACGCACGTACGCCCACACAGGTCTACACAAACCTAACAGTAAAAAAAAACCCAACCAAGATGCGAAGCATATAAACGTACTCCCACTTTATCTTGAATACGCATGAGATATTCCATAAAGAGGAAAAACCGTTTTGGGCTGGTGTTGCCGTTAGCAACGGCTATTCTGGTAAACATCAGCCATCATCTGTGATCCATAATGAACATATGTACAATTTTCAAAAATATCGGCCAAGTACTTTTTGAGATTTTCCATAAAGAAGAAAACTGTTATGGGCCGTTATAGCTGTTAGTAACAGATATAATTTTCAGAAAGATCGGCCAAGTACTTTCTGAGATATTCCATAAAAAGAAAAACCGTTAGGGGCCGTTATAGCCGTTAGTAATGGATATAACGGTAAAATAAGACATCGGGCATGATCTGTGACCCATAAGCAACACACCTAAAAATTTTCAGAAAGAACGGCCAAGTACTTTCTGAGATATTCTATAAAGAAGAAAAACCGTTATGGGCCGTTATAGCCGTTACCAACGGCTATAACGGTAAAATAACACATCGGGCATCATCCATGACCCATAATGAACATGCGTACACATTTTCAGAGAGATCAGCCAAGTACTTTCTAAGATATTGCATAAAGAACGAAAACCGTTATTGGCCGTTAGTAACGGCCATAACGGTAAAATAACACATCGGGTATCATCCGTGACCCATAATGAACATACCTACAAATTTTCAGAAAGATCGGCCCAGTAGTTTTGTCCGGAGCGAGTGGAACACATTTTGACCACGGACGGACGGACGGACAGACACACACACACACACACACAGACAGCATTTCTTCGTTCCCATTGTAAAGTACTCCCTGTTCTATAAGAACTGGGAGTACAAAAAACCAATGCAAACAGCAAAGCTGGTAAATGACCAACCGCCACAGCAAGCAGCCTGCCACAGCAGAAAGCAGCTATGACATATCAAAGCTGTACTCAAAATGCTACAGGCTTCAAAGTTAGATACATGTGTAAAATATCGTCAGCACTGGGGGCCTACAAGTCACAGTACAACAGACATCCACTTACCCCACACCACTGAGAAAAAACAACAGCATTTGGAGTTAAAAACAAGGTGGCATTATTGATGATGCATCGATGTCACTTCCTTTTGAGGAATACAAAGAAACGTTTGTGTGAATGTAGGTGATTATCGAATGAAGGATCTGGGATGAAGGAAAAACGTGTTTACGGAAATGTAAATGTGACATGGATTCTTTAGTTAAAAGAGTAACCAATTACTGTGATGTCCTGTAATGAAAACCATTCAGCTAGTTTTTGTTTGCATATATGAAAATATCCCACGTCCCCACCTCATACCCCATCTCGTGGGTTCCTTTATTTCAACTTTGTTGGTGTATTATTCTGTTCCTGATGGCTTTTCGACCAAGCAAGCGTATGATCATGAAGGTTGATTTTATGTCAATAAATGAATAAAGGGATGGGAAATGAAGTGAAGAAAGACATAAGATCAATAATATATATTACAAAAAAGTGACATAATAGATTATGTAGAAGTTCCGGATGTCTTCGCTAAAAGGGGGAGGGGGGGGGGGGGTGGGGTGGATGGGTGCGTGTGTTACAGATTTGCTGCGTGAAAGAGGATCTAAATTTCCTCCTTAAAGGGAGTTAAAGATTCTTCCTCCAGGGAGATTCAAGTTTACTCCTTAAAGAAACGTTCAGATGTTTATCCTATGGGAGATTTAGATTTACTTCCCAAAGGAAAGTCCAGATGTCTTTCCTAAAAAGGTAGCTTCACGTTTTCTTTCAAAAGGGAGGAGCAGTTTTTATTCCTACAGGGAGGTCCAGGTTTTCATCCACAACGGAGACGCAGATTTGCTCTGTGAACAGAGGTTCACGTCGTTCGTGTAGAAAGATCTAGCTTTCTGTTTAAAGGAATTTCCAAACGTCCTTCCCGATTTGAGATCCAGATTTGCTTTCTTAGGGAGGTCCAGATGTCCCCCCCTCCCCCACCACCCCCACCCCCCAAAAAGAGATCCAGAGTCAATTCCTGAAGGGAGGTCCATATTTCTTACCTGTACTAAAATCCAACATTTTTACCACCTTAAATGAAGGTCCACATTTTCCCTTTCTGAAAGCCGAAATTTCCTTCCTCTGTAAAAAGGATGGGAATCCAAAATTTTCTTCCTTCTTCAAATGACTCGCATTTTCCTTCTTGACAGTAGACCTGCACTGGAGTTCTGTGCTGAACGTGCACGTCCTCCTTCTTTCCAGAACACCCACAGCTTCCTTCCTCCCAGAGAAAACCAGCACGCGGACTCACCCGTAGTCAATCTCCCCGTCGCCATCAGCGTCAAGCTTCTCCACCACAAAGTCCAGGGCTTTCTCCGACAGCGGGATGTTCGCCTCCTGTCACAGTGTGCCACGCCTTCTTCATTTAGTTAGTGCCGTCGTCGTCGTCCTTGTCATCTTTCATCACGGACACTGTCATCATCGTCGTCGCCATCGTCAGCTATAAAAGTTATCATCGTCACCATCAGTTCTTGTCACGTGGCACCCCACCCATCCAATCATTGTTGTCATCGTGATTATTATCGTTTGTGTCCCTACGATCGTCACTGTCGCTCTTGTAATTACATTCAAGTTTTATTCTACTTTGGCGTATGAGTTACACACACACACACACACACACACACACACACACACACACACACACACACACACTCACTAACACACACACACAGGCGCGCTCGCGCGCGCACACACACACACACACACACACACACACACACACACACACACGCACGCACGCACGCACACACACACACACACACATACACAGATAACAGTGACGGTGATGATGAGGATGAGGAGATGATGACGATGTTGATGGTGATGATGATGAGGAGGAGGAGGAGGAAGAGGAGGAGGAGGAGGAGGAGAGGAAGAGGTGGGGGAGGAGGGTGGTGATGATGATAATAATGGTGGTGATGATGATAATGATGGTGGTGATGAATGATGATGATGATGATGAGAGAGGAGGGAGGGAGGAGGAGGAGGAGGAGAAGGATGAGGAGGAGAAGGATGAGGATGAGGATGGTGATGATGATAATAATGTTAGTGATGATGATAATAATGAAAATGATGATGATGATGATGATGATGATGATGATGATGAGAGGAGGAGGAGGAGGAGGAGGAGAGGAGGAGGAGCTGCAGGAGGTAGAGGAGAAGGATGGTGACGATGATGATGATAATGATGATGATGATGATGATGATGATGAGGAGGAGGAGGAGGAGGAGGAGGAGGAGGTGAAGGAGGTAGAGGAGAAGGATGGTGACGATGATGATGATAATGATGAGGATGAGGATGAGGAGGAGGAGGAGGAGGAGGAGGAGGAGGAGGAGGAGGCGGAGGTAGAGGAGAAGAACGGTGATGACGATGATGACGAGAGAGAGAGGGGGTGGACCCACCAGAAGGCCTTTCTTGATTTCCAGACGGGTGAGAGTCTTACTTCCGTCTTTATCCATCATGGCGAACAGGTCCACAAGTCGGAGCCCTAGCAGTCGGCCAAACTCCATCAGAACCTGTGGATGGTGGGGAACATACTGTCAGTCAATCTCCATCACAGCCTGTTGGGCAGAGGGGAACATGCTGTCAGTCTGTCAGTCAATCTCTATCACAGCCTATTGGGCAGAGGGGAACATACTGTCAGTCAATCTCCATCACAGCCTGTTGGGCAGAGGGGAACATACTGTCAGTCAATCTCCATCACAGCCTATTGGGCAGAGGGGAACATACTGTCAGTCAATCTCCATCACAGCCTATTGGGCAGAGGGAACATACTGTCAGTCAATCTCCATCACAGCCTATTGGGCAGTGGGGAACATACTGTCAGTCAATCTCCATCACAGCCTATTGGGCAGTGGGGAACATACTGTCAGTCAATCTCCATCACAGCCTATTGGGCAGAGGGGAACATACTGTCAGTCAATCTCCATCACAGCGTGTTGGGCAGAGTATGTTTATTATAATACATAATGAATAGAAGCACATATTACAAATAAGAAGCATTTATTACGAATAACAAACACAAGTAACGGATAACAGAGGGGCATAACAAACATACTGAATAACACAATAAACGATAAACATAATCAATAACTGACAGACATTTGGAACAACAAAACAAAAACATGTGATGCTGATCAACACATGTAAGGCAAGACAAAGTGACATCAGGAACAACAACAACAACAACAACAAAACGTCACGAATAATAATCAGGCATAATGAGTAACAAAAATACATCATGGCTATAACAAAAACTTATCACGAACAACACACGTCAGACGTGACAAAATAAAACAAAATAACAAAGAGGTGTCATGAGCCGCGTAATAAACTACAAAAATACGCCACGAATTACAAACATAAACTTCAAGTTTCAGTTTGAGTTTCAATTTCATCAATGAGATATCACTGCGTGCGGACTAGTCCGTATTCGCTACGCCACATCCGCTAAGTTTCGAGATTACACTGCGCATGATTTAAAGCTAATGGATGAATGAATCAATAAATAAGATGGCCGAATTTAGGAAGAGGGTCTCATGACCACGACTCAGCAGACGTCTGCTGAGCCAACTTCAAGCAGACACTCAAAAACATACAAACCGATAAGTTCTGCCCATCACTACCCCCCTCCCCCTTTCCACGCACACCTCCTCCACCCCTCCACCCTGGGCACTGTGGGATCGGTCTCTCACCACCACGGGGTTCTCGTCCATAAGCTGCATCTCGTCGTCCTTGGAGTCCACGTCCTGGCCCAGCACGGCACCAAAGCGGACCACGATGGGCCGCTCCTCCTGCAGCTGTTCCAGCACCGTCAGGAACTCCGGCTCCACGCTCTGCTCCTGAGGGGGGAACACAGGGGGAGGGTGAGAGGGAGGAGGTGAGACAGAGAGAGAGAGAGAGAGGGGGGGGAGAGGGAGAGAGAGAGAGAGATGGACAGAGACAGAGATCGAGACAGGCGCAGAGAGAGAGACAGAGAGAGAGAGAGAGACAGAGAGAAAGACAGAGAGACAGAGAGAAAGAAGGTTGAGAGAGAGAGAGAGAGAGAGAGAGAGAGAGAGAGAGAGAGGAGAGAGAAGAGAAAGACAGAAAGACAGAAAGAGAGAAGGTTGAGAGAGAAAGACAGAGAGACAGAGACAGAGACAGAGAGACAGACAGACACAGAGAAAGACAGACATACAAAAGAGACTGATACAGACAGACAGAGACAAAGACAGAAACAAGCGGAGAGACAGAGAGACAGAGAGAAAGAAGAAAGTAGAAGAGAGAGAGAGAGAGAGAGAGAGAGAGAGAGAGAGAGAGAAAGAGAGATAGAGAGAGAGAGAGAGAGAGGGAAGAAGAAGAAGAAGAAGAAGAAGAAGAAGAAGAAGAAGAAGAAAGAGAGGCATAGACAAGAGAGGGAGGGATAGTTATCCATGTTTAGGCCGTCGCTCCTGGATGAAGGTGAACAATCATTCTGCATTAAAACATCTGTCCGTAAGAGCACACCAAGAAATATTTCACTAAAAAAAGAAATAACGCATCTAAGCTTAACAGTCTTCTGGAAATATAATGACAGATTTCTTGGTGTACGTCCCTTCGTAGATGCTCGAAGCGAACTCAATGGCAGAAAGACTGACTGTAGGCCTGTTCGCAGTGTGGTAACTATACACTGCCTTCGAAGTCTTCAAATACAGAACACATCAAACCAACCCTGCCTCGTTTCCTTCGACATCTTTACAAAACCAATAATTAAAATGTACTTTAGTGTGATGTCTGTGCTGATAATGATGCTCAGCGATTTCACTGTCGTTTGACACGTATTTCCTGTCACCGACAGTGGAAAAAGAAGTAAGTTTTGTTTATACCAAGGAAAAGAACCCGCATGTTTTCAGGAATATGGCGCACAGGTGTATGGGTGAGTAGTTCCTCTCTCTCTCTCTCTCTCTCTCTCTCTCTCTCTCTCTCTCTCTCTCTCTCTCTCTCTCTTACGTTTCTTGTTTTCGTTAAAAAACGCAAACTTGTGAACATTTTGAAGCTAGCGAGTGCTTTCCCCTGAAAGAATCTGTACTTAATAAGTGAGGCCTATTTTTGTCTCAGCTCTGTCGGTCCTCGACTACAATTTCTCTGTGTCCGTTATTTTTGAGTGCGTTTTCTGTCCAACTTCATAATCCCCCACGACTCTCCGCCTCCTCCTCCTTCTCTTCCGAATAGAGGCGGCGGGGAAAAAACCCCAAGAAAACAACGTAGGGTCGGTCAGGTGACTGGAAACAAACTTTCTTTGAAGGCTGGGGCAGGGGTGGAGTGGAGGCTCTACACAAGATCCCCCCTCCCCACTCACGTTCCACTCTGTCCCCAGATATTGCTAACAGACAGCACGTGAATAGTTAAGAGACAGCATGTGAAGAGCTGTGAGACCACACGTGAACAGCACGTGAACAGCTATGAGACAGCACGTCAAAGAGCTATGAGACAGCACGTGAAGAGCTATGAGACAGCACGTGAAGAGCTGTGAGACAGCACGTGAAGAGCTATGAGACAGCACGTGAACAGCTATGAGGCAGCACGTGAAGAGCTATGAGACAGCACGTGAAGAGCTATGAGGCAGCACGTGAACAGCTATGAGACAGCACGTGAAGAACTATGAGACAGCACGTGAACAGCTATGAGACAGCATGTGAACAGCTATGAGACAGCACGTGAAGAGCTATGAGACAGCACGTGAAAAGCTGTGAGACAGCACGTGAAGAGCTGTGAGACAGCACGTGAAGAGCTGTGAGACAGCACGTGAAGAGCTATGAGACGGCACGTGCAGAGCTATGAGACAGCACGTGAAGAGATGGTGAGATGGCGCGTGAAGAGCTGTGAGACAGCACGTGAAGAGCTATGTGACAGCACATGAAGAGCTGTGAGACAGCACGTGAAGAGCTGTGAGACAGCGCGTGAAGAGCTGTGAGACAGCACGTGAGCTATGAGACAGCACGTGAAGAGCTGTGAGACAGCACGTGAAGAGCTATGAGACAGCACGTGAAGAGCTGTGAGACAGCACGTGAAGAGCTATGAGACAGCACGTGAAGAGCTGTGAGACAGCATGTGAACAGCTATGAGAAAGCACGTGCAGAGCTATGAGACAACACGTGAAGAGATGTGAGACAGCACGTGAACAGCTATGAGACAGCACGTGAAGATCTGTGAGACAGCATGTGAAGAGCTATGAGACAGCTCGTGAAGAGCTATGAGACAGCACGTGAGCTATGAGACAGCACGTGAAGAGCTGTGAGACAGCACGTGAAGAGCTGTGAGACAGCACGTGAGCTGTGAGACAGCACGTGAAGCGCGGTGTGGTGTGTTTGTCAACTGTTCACTCACCCCCGGGTTTCCCACCTGTCGCTATGAGACAGCACGTGAAGCACGGTGTGGGGTGTTTGTTAACTGTTCACTCACCCCCAGGTCCAGCTCACGTATTCCAGAGTCCTTCAGTTCCAGCAACTCCTTGATCAGGTACAGAGCGCCTGTCGCCGTCACTGGGTTGTCCGCCAGCTGGCGCCACACAGAAATGGATTGATTGATAATCTTTTGGTTTCTTTATTTTTTCCTCCCCCCCTCCCCCCCCCCCCTTGCACGTAAGGCTATATTTTTCTTAGATACATGTTACATCAATAATTTCACAATTCAAACCAGAAAAACATTCATTTTAACAATTCAGTTTCAATGCAGCACGTATCATACATCAACAGTAATTCTCTAGCATGACATGGTGCTGTAAGGGTTTTACACACTCTTATGAAAGAAAAAAGAGAGAAAGAACGGAAAAGAAAATCTCCCTCTCTTCCCTTCTCTCTCTTCCTGTTTAATACTGCATACAGTAGTTGATACTCTTTATTTCCCAAGGGAAACAGATAAGCAAATAATCATGCTTTTTTACGTTCGGCCCATACCCGGCTAAGGGATTTGTGTGACTAGCAACTAACAAAGCATGAGCAGCCCATTGTGTCAAGGAGAGCGTGGATTGTAAAGCGCTTAGAGCTTGGTCTCTAACTGAGGATAAGCGCTATAAAAGTCCTCTTAATAATTATTTAAGAAGTGTCAGAATGGTTCAGCCAAACCTCTCCAACCGCACACGTCACGGTGGATAAAGTGACCGGACTAGCAAAGCTGCTCTGAGGGGCCAAACAGCCAAACCTCTGGTTCAGCCAAACTTCTGGTTCAGCCAAACCTCTGGTTCAGCCAAACCTCTGGTTCAGCCAAACTTCTGGTTCAGCCAAAACTCTGGTTCAGCCAAACCTCTGGTTCAGCCAAACCTCTGGTTCAGCCAAAACTCTGGTTCAGCTAAACCTCTGGTCCAGCCAAACCTCTGGTTCAGTCAAACCTCTGGTTCAGCTAAACCTCTAGTCCAGCCAAACCTCTGGTTCAGCCAAACCTCTGGTTCAGCCAAATCTCTGGTTCAGCCAAACCGCTGGTTCAGCCAAACCTCTGGACTAGCAGAGCCGTTCCGAGAAGTCTCACCTTAAGGGTTCTGAGGGTCCTGTTGCTTTTGAGGCCTTTCACGATCTGCGTGAGGCACTCTTTGTTGATTCTGTTGGCGGTGAGGTCCAGGGTCTGCAGGGTGGAGTTCTTCTCCAGGGCCTTGGCCAGCTCCTTGCTGCCCTCCAGGTAGAAGCCGTTCCACGACAGGTTCAGCTCCTTCAACCCGCTGTTGAGCTGACAGCACGGGGACACAGGTGAGGCAGGTACACAGCGAGATGAAGGGGGAGGAAGAAGAGGAGGAGGGGGAGGAGGAAGAGGAGTAGGAAGAGGAGGAGGTGGAGGACAAGAAGACCGGTAAACAGGAAAGAGGAGGAGGAACAGGAGAAGGAGGAAGAGGAGGAGGAGGAGAAGAAGTAGCGGTAGTAGTTGTAGTAGTAGTATAGTAGTAGTAGTAGTAGTAGTAGTAGTAGTAGTAGTAGTAGTAGAACAACAACAACAATAGCAACAAGACTATTACTAGTATTGTTACCACAGCTGCTGCTGCTGCTACTGCTACTATTACTACTACCACCACCACCACTGTTACCACCGCCATCACCACCACTCCTTTTACTACTTCTACGAAGACGTTTTGCAAAACAATTTTACGTTATCAGTAAAGAATCTTAAGTGGATCATACACGCCGACGACAGCGAATGTTACTACGGCTACAACGACTATGCTGTTTGTATGTCTCTAGATACATGCCTGCACGGTGCCTGTTTTCTATCCGTCCATCCTTCCGTCCAGTTAACCCTTCATTCTTCCACACATCTACGAGCTAAAACTTAATGCATTATCATCTCATCTTGATGGTCTGTTTATTTGTCTGCGTACTAAGTTCATCAAACTAATCATTCACACAGCTGTCGTCGTCGTCATCGTGACTATCAACAGCGTCGTCTTCGTCGAGAGCATGATGATGATATGTTGATCATCTGGATCATGGTCATGAAGGTCACGGTGACGTCATGTACACACAGTTACAGCACCAACAATAGAGCTGGCTCCGTGACAGTCATCATGGTCATAATGGTCACGATGACATCATGTACTCACAGTTACAGCACCAGCGATAGAGCTGGCTCCCTGAAAGTCATCATGGTCATTATGGTCACGATGACGTCATGTACTCACAGTTACAGCACCAGCGATAGAGCCGGCTCTCTGACAGTCATCATGGTCATTATGGTCACGATGACGTCATGTACTCACAGTTACAGCACCAGCGATAGAGCTGGCTCCCTGACAGTCATCATGGTCACGATGACGTCATGTACTCACAGTTAGAGCACCGGCGATAGAGCTGGCTCCGTGACAGTCAACATGGTCATAATGGTCACGATGACGTCATATACTCACAGTTAGAGCACCAGCGATGGAGATGGCTCCGTGACAGTCAACATGGTCATTATAGTAACGATGACGTCATATACTCACAGTTACAGAACCAGCGATGGAGCTGGCTCCGTGACAGTCAACATGGTCATAATGGTCACGATACGTCATGTACTCACAGCTAAAATATGATGACGTCATGTACTCACAGCTAAAGCATGATGACGTCATGTACTCACAGCTAAAGCACCAGCGATGGAGCTGGCTCCCTGAGAGTCATGATGATGTCATGTACTCACAGCTAAAGCGTGATGACGTCATGTACTCACAGCTACAGCACCAGCGATGGAACTGGCTCCCTGAGAGTCATGATGACGTCATGTACTCACAGCTAAAGCACCAGCGATGGAGCTGGCTCCCTGAGAGTCATGATGACGTCATGTACTCACAGCTAAAGCGTGATGACGTCATGTACTCACAGCTAAAGTATGATGACGTCATGTACTCGCAGCTAAAGCACCAGCGATGGAGCTGGCTCCCTGAGAGTCATGATGACGCCATGTACTCACAACTAAAGCGTGATGACGTCATGCACTCACAGCTAAAGTACCAGCAATGGAGCTGGCTCCCTGAGAGTCATGATGACGTCATGTACTCACAGCTAAAGTATGATGGTGTCATGTACTCACAGCTAAAGCACCAGCGATGGAGCTGGCTCCCTGAGAGTCATGATGACGTCATGTACTCACAGCTAAATCGTGATGACATCATGTACTCACAGCTACAGTATGATGACGTCATGTACTCACAGCTAAAGCACCAGCGATGGAGCTGGATCCCTGTCAGTCATGATGACGTCATGTACTCACAGTTAAAGCGTGATGACGTCATGTACTCACAGCTAAAGCGTGATGACGTCATGTACTCACAGCTAAAGCGTGATGACATCATGTACTCACAGCTAAAGCACCAGCAATGGAGCTGGCTCCCTGTCAGTCATGATGACGTCATGTACTCACAGTTAAAGCGTGATGACGTCATCTACTCACAGCTAAGGCACCAGCGTTGGAGATTGCTCTCTGACGGTTATGGTGACGTCATGTACTCACAGCTAAGGCGTTAGCGATGGAGCTGACGCTCCTGACAGTCATGATGACGTCATGATGACGTCATGTACTCACAGCTAAAGCACCAGCGATGGAGCTGGCTCCCTGACGACGTAGATGGTTCCAGCTGAGGTCCAGCACTTCCAGAGTGTCATTCCATCCTGTGTGGATCACACACACACACACACACACACACACACACACACACACACACACACACACACACACACACACACCACACACACACACACACACACACTTGAATTTACTGGACAACAACTATTCCTGTCTCTGGTGCAGGCGCGCGCGCGTGTGTGTGTATGTGTGTGTGCGCGCACACGCGCATTCGTGCGTGCGTGTGTGTGTTGTGTGCGTGCGTGAGTGCGTGCCTGCGCACGCGCGCGCGCGCGCGCGTGTGTGTGTGTGTGTGTGTGTGTGTGTGCGCGCGCGCGTGCGTGCGTGCGTGCGCAAGCGCATTAGATATGTGAACCTGATGGAAGTGTGTTTATTTTTTATGTGGTATACGGTGCAAATCTTCACGACTCTTTAACACCAATGACTCACTCAGCCGACGAAAACTTTTTCATTTGTTTTGATCAGCTGTGGTTTTGGCCAAACAATCGTACGCTATCAATAAAGCATCAGACAGCTGCCACTAGGGAACGGTTTCAAGGGATCAACCACCATCCCTCATCTTCCTGTCACCGTAGAAGACATGTAAAGCAAGATGTAATACTACATGATCTCCGTGAGTGTCTGTTGTAGATCTATGCAGGTTTGTATAGACGCGTGCGCGCACACGTGTGTGTGTGTGTGTGTGTGTGTGTGTGTGTGTGTGTGTGTGTGTGTGTGTGTGTGTACGTGCGTGCGTGCGTGTGTGTGTGTGTGTGTGTGTGTGTGTGTGTGTGTATGTGTGTGTGTGTGTGTGTGTGTGTGTGTGTGTGTGTGTGTGTGTGTGTGTGTGACATGGAACATACACAGCACTATGTGTATACATGGGTGTGTGTTTCTTATGCTCTGTATTTCTTAATGATATGGTCACCTTAAGTTAAATGCCTGTGTGTACATACATGTATACCCTATACAGCTTAAGGTCAGCTTCTGTATACATGATGATGATGACGATGACGATGACGACAATGATGATGACATCAGTATTACTGTCATTATTATGATTATCATCATGAACATGATTATCATTATGATGATTATTATTATCATCATTATCATTGTTATTACTGTCATTATTGTTATTACAATTAAAAAAAATATTTCTATCATTATTATCATCATCATCATTCTTCTTCTTTTCTTCTTCTGATCATCATTATTATCATTATTGTTTTATTATTATCACTATTATTACTACTATTATCACTGTGAACACAGGTGAAGGTCTTACCAATAGCATCGCCGATGTACACCCCACCGCTTTCCCGGAAACAATTGTGAGTACAGCGTAATTCTTTTAGGTTTCTGGACTCCTGCACACACACACACACACACACACACACACACACACACACACACACGCGCGCGCGCGCGCGCGCGCGCGCGCACACACACACACACAGAGTCTCGATCACAACAGAGAACAGTATTGGAATGTCGGAGAATGCGGAGAGTTAGACAAGAGGCTACTTTCACCTTGGCCATTACAATAATGACATTGAAACAAAGAAGTGATCACGACAGCAGTCAACACAAGACTATAACGAGGCAGCCCACCAGAGCAGACTCCGCCTCGTTACGGAGTCACGTTGTGTTCAGTTCAGCCTGTTCTGATCCAACATACGCCAAACAGCAACTGCCTGAGCCCGCTACGGACGATAACAAATGTTTCATCGAGGAGAATGTGGAGTTAGCGCCCCTGTCCGGAAGGCGCCGCCATGTCCATCCAAGCACAGCGGCTGCACACCAAACGTTGCGTAGGGAGTCGAGCATTTATAGACTGGCGCAGTTAGACTGTTTTGAGAATGGTTATTGTGTCTGGCAGTTGATTCTCCTCATTGTCTTTCATATGGCCACCAAGGTACAGGCCTGGTTGTTCCAGGCAGACAGATAAAAAATCAAAGGAATGGGACTATTTGGGTGCTTTTAGCTGGCGCAAAGACAGGGTCACGGGTGAGAGCAAAGGCCTGAAATATGACGTCATTTAAGGGGAAGATCATGTATTCCAAGACTGTTTGTGGTTTCGTACCCCATGGAGCATTCACTTACTCTGGGTTGGAGCCGGCCAGGTGAGACGATTTCCGCTCGTGACAAGACATGCACTTATAGCCCCCCAGCCCCCCCCCCCCCGCCCCCCGCATGTTAGCGTTACGTGACGCGAAGCACATTAGCTTCTCTCTCTCTCTCTCTCTCTCTACA
>CM065728.1:74371463-74383963 GCA_033310375.1 Conus canariensis | reverse complement strand
ACACAGTACAACACATCAGCCGATATAACCAAGGGAAACAACTCAACAGTGACAGTATCAGAAATACAACTTTCACCAGTAATAAAAGGCAGTTAAATGGCAAGACAAACGGCACTGTCAGTGTAATAACGGCCTGCTTAATTAAAACACACACTGCAAAGTAATGAGCCGACTCTCTGTCGTCCTTCAACGTTCTCAGCACAGGGAAAAAAAAAACAAAAAAAAAAACAACAACAAAAAAAACAAACAAACAGCCTCCAACACCAACACAACGGGCGGGGATGGGAATCTTCTGATCATAGATGAATACACCGTCCCTGGTCATAAACACAGCGTCCTTTTTCACTGACAGTAGATGTATTTCTAAGGCAACTGTATTGGATATTCCCTGATCTGGCTTTATTATAACGAAGACAATGGACTGCTTGTGTTGCTAGTTTCTTTTATTATTCCTGTCAGAGTTCGATGTCGATCTGTTCCCCACCCTTTCCATGCCCACTTCTATGGACTAGGGGAGTGTACAGCACAATGCACACACTTGTGTTGACAAATCAATGCCCACATTTGTACCAACAACTCATTCTCCAGTGCAGCGGCTCACCAGTTCCGTGACGAAGGTGTTCTCCGCCAACATCTCCGACACGCTCTTGGCCCCCTCCAGTCCCAGACCGTTATCCTCCATGTCCAATGACGTCACCGAGGAGTTCTCCTGTAATGCCCAGCACCACAACAATCAGACGGTAAAGAAATGTAGCAAGGAACAGTGGACTTGAAACGGTCACATAAAGGAACAATGCCCTCAGTTATGAAGCAAAACGTTCTGAGGAAGAAGAAGAAAGAAGAAGAAGAAGACGATGACACACAACTCTTCGTCTATGAACTCAAATATAATGCACTGTCATCTAATCTTGTTGTTTGTTTGTTCATCATACTAATCATTTACATAACCTGCATTGTCATCATAATTATGATCAGTGTCGTCTTCGTCGTGAGTACGATGAGGGAAAATAAAGGAAAAGATTCACACACAAAAAAAAAACGAAAAAAAAAGAAAAAAGAAAAAACCCATTATGGCATAAAAAGTATGAATGAGGGCCACACGCAGACTGAAAAGTCATGATGAGTCATGGTGATACTTACAATGAGGGCCACCTACAGACTGTGGAGTCATGATGAGTCATGGTGATACTCACGATGAGGGCCACACACAGAGTGTAGTCATGGTGATACTCACAGTGAGGGCCACACACAGACTGTCGTCATGGTGATACTCACAGTGAGGGCCACACACTGGCTGTAGTCATGGTGATACTCACGATGAGGGCCACACACAGAGTGTAGTCATGGTGATACTCACAGTGAGGGCCACACACTGACTATCGTCATGGTGATACTCACAGTGAGGGCCACACACAGGCTGTAGTTATGGCGATACTCACAATGAGGGCCACACACAGACTGTCGTCATGGTGATACTCACAGTGAGGGCCACACATAGACTGTAGTCATGGTGATACAATCAGGGCCACATAAAGACTATAGTCATGGTGATACTCACCGTGAGGGCCACACATAGCCTGTAGTCATGGTGATACTCACAATGAGGGCCACACATAGACTGTAGTCATGGTGATACTCACAATGAGGGCCACACATAGACTGTAGTCATGGTGATAATCACAATGAGGTCCACACATAGACTGTAGTCATGGTGATAATCACAATGAGGTCCACACATAGACTGTAGTCATGGTGATACTCACAATGAGGGCCACACATAGACTGTAGTCATGGTGATACTCACAGTGAGGGCCACACACAGACTGTAGTCATGGTGATACTCACAGTGAGGGCCACACACAGACTGTAGTCATGGTGATACAATGAGGTCCACACATAGACTGTAGTCATGGTGATACTCAAAATGAGGGCCACACATAGACTGTAGTCATGGTGATACTCGCAATGAGGTCCACACACAGGCTGTAGTCATGGTGATACTCACAGTGAGGGCCACACATAGACTGTAGTCATGGTGATAATCACAATGAGGGCCACACATAGACTGTAGTCATGGTGATAATCACAATGAGGGCCACACATAGACTGTAGTCATGGTGATACTCACAGTGAGGGCCACACACAGACTGTAGTCATGGTGATACAATGAGGGCCACACATAGACTGTAGTCATGGTTATAATCACAATGAGGTCCACACATAGACTGTAGTCATGGTGATACTCACAATGAGGGCCACACATAGACTGTAGTCATGGTGATACAATGAGGGCCACACACAGACTGTAGTCATGGTGATGATCACAATGAGGGCCACACATAGACATGTTTGATACTCACAATGAGGGCCACGCACAGACTGCGCACTCCCTCAGGTCCCAACAGGTGATGTTTGAGGTCCAGGTGGTCGTCCACCAGGTTCCGGAACACGTAACTGTTGGGCGTCACGTTCAGCTTCTTGCACATGCGCACGTACACTATCTGACTGTGACTTCCGCTGCTGCTCTTCCGGGAACTGTCCAGATCGTCTTCCGCTGTGAGAACAACAGCATTGACCTTCATGGCTGACCTTGGACTTTTCTGCTGTTGCTGAGTATAGACAGTTTGTGCTTAAAAATGTAAAAAAAAAAAGGTTAAAAAAATATAAAAGAAAAAAAAATGGCAAGAAAGAATTTCAAAGAGAGAAAGTACGCAAACAAGCAAGCAAAAAAGAGAGAAACAAAGAAAAAAAGAAAGAAAGAAAAATACAGAAGAAAAATGAGGAAGAGGGAGAAAGGAAGCAAGGAAAAGTATGCTGGCCGTTCATCACATGGTCGACAATCAAGTGTTGTCTTAAAAAGTCCTATTTCTTTAGAGTCTGTGGTGGAGACAGGAGGAGACGAACTTTTTGCGGTTTTCTTACTGCACTGGACTGTGTACACAGTCCTTTATCAGTCAACAATAGTTTAAAGGACAGTATTGACCATCACAGATACCATCAGCTTGTCAACAGTCGGTCAGTTAGTCATGAAGGCACCATCAGGTGGACAGAGCCCTCAACAATGTCTTCATTACTGGCCACTAAAGACACCGTCACATTGTCAACTGAAATGTCAACAAGTACTTCAACATTGTCAATCGATTCACCATCACCGTGTCAACAATCAACATTGACCATCAAAGATATTAACATATCCACAGTTATGAAAAAAACGCCCCAAAATGTACCATCAAACTCACCCTCGACATGTCAACAATGACTTGAAAATCGACCATCAAAACATCAACATACCTACAGTGTTGTGAACAAAATTATCTCGACACTGACTATCAGAGACAACTTTGACATGTCAACAAGGTTGTTAACATCACAACATGAAAGTGACCAATTTAGTTTCACGCGCGCACGCGCGCGCGCGCGCGCGCGCACACACACACACACACACACGCACGCACGCACGCACACACACACACACACACACACACACGCACACACACACACACACACACACACACACACACACACACACAGTGAGCCCTTTTGGCTTGCTGGATGATGCTATGTTCCTCATGGACTCTTGCATATCTACCTGCTTCAAGAGAGTTACGTTTTTGCCTGTGTGGAAATGCTCGTGTGAAAAGAGCCACGATCAAATCTGATAAGCTCTTCACACAGCGAAACAGCTGTCATGTGCTGATAGCTGCTTTGTAGTAACAACTGACTCGTAAAGCACGATTGGAGAAGGGTTCTGTCTCCTGCTTTATTCCCGTTGAAATTAATTTGAAATGTAAGTGATAATGCACCGCCAAAAAACGTAGACAAACGAATCACAAGACAAAACACGACGCGTTTCGATCTCTTAGGTCTCTTCAGGCAAGATGCAAAACACTTGCACTGAGGACGACGAAATTGAACGAGCAATCACTTATCTTCATCCAGTTCGGCGCAATGAGTGATAACTTTTCATTCAACGCCTATCTTGCGCCGAATTGGATGAAGGTAAGTGATTGCTCGTTCATTTTCGTTGTCCTTAGTGTTCTGCATCTTGCTTGAAGAAGACCTAAGAGGTCGAAACACGTTGCGTTTTGTCTTGTGATTCGTTTCTCTACGTTTTTTTGGCGGTGCATCATCACTAATCTGCAGTCGCCTCACTTTGCTACTAGATCCCATTGAATGTAGGTTTGTTTGTCGTGGAATGTTATAGATGTATACAAGACAGAATTGTTGACATTTGCTCCTCTGCCTTTCTGGAAATTGAAGGCATCAAAGCCCGGTTTTTTCTTTTTTGGCTGTTTCCTTCCTGTCTTTCTATCCATCCATCGATCTATCCATCTCTCTCTCTCTCTCTCTCTCTCTCTCTCCCCTCTCTCTCTCTCTTGACACAGTCAGTACGGAATCGCTATCACAACCATGTTGTTTTGTTTTTCAAGCTGAAGAATCGAAAATGTTCGAGCCTATCACCCTTCATCAAAATCACCGTAACACAGTTTTGAATAATACTTATAATCAAATCTGCCGAGAACTGAACTTCCAGCACCCTTTGTAATAATAATAATAATAATAAAATGATAATATAAATAGTATTTGTGTAACGTAATTCTGGTTGAAAACTGCTCACTGCGCTTTCCATTCACCTTTCAGACCCTAACTTATACACATATAACAGTACTCTTACAAAAGAAATTATTGTGTACACACAATATGTGAAATGCATTGTTTGAAATGCTTGGCTGAAAAGGTAAGTTTTAGCTGTTCTTCGAAAAAAGATAAGGTGCGCTGGTTTCGTAGTGTGAGGTAGAGAGTTCCAAACAGCTGGAGCAGCAAAACTGAAGGAAGGATCACCAAACGAGGTATCTCAGAATCACACGAAGCGATCTTCCAAACGCCCAGTTCACCATCATCATCACCATTGTAACTGTCCACACAGCTTACTATTAGAGTTGTACTTCTCCAGGTAGTCCCTGTCCAGGTCAGCACAGAGCTTACCTTCAAAGTCGTACTCCTCCAGGTAGTCCCTGTCCAGGTCAGCGGAATCGGCGGCGGAGGCCAGGGTCCTGTTGGATTCGATGCCATCGCTGATGGCGGAGGAGTCGGCCCGGCGGCGCCGGCGACTGACCACGCCGGACTTGGCCCGGCGGGCCGGCGCTCGGGACAGGCGGTACCTGGCGGTCAGCTCGTAAGGATTGGCCGTCATGGGCCGCTTGACGAAGTTCCATGACTCGAACTGCACGTGCATGCACAGAGTGAGACAAGGGAGTTAGCACAGACAGAGTGAGTGAGAGAGAGAGAGAGAGAGAGAGAGAGAGAGAAGAGAAGAGAGAGAGAGAGAGGAGAGAGAGAGAGAGAGAGAGAGAGAATGAAATACACAGACAGTGAGAGACACACACCCAGAAAATAAGAAAAAAACTCGGTAGATAATGATAGATAGATGGGTGGGTAGACAGCTCAGCTGAGAGGCAGACTGAAGAATAAACAAAAGTGATAGACAGACATGAAGGCATCGGCAGAGAGAGAGAGAGAGAGAGAGAGAGAGAGAGAGAGAGAGAGAGAGAGAGAGAGAGAAGAGAGAGAGAAAGAGAGCATCCCACCGCCCAATACTGTGAGGCGGCTGATCAGCTTGCCAAGAATCCCACCAAAGAACGGTGCAGATTTTTCATCCCTCACAGCGCTCTGAAATCCAGGCGCAGACCTTTGTCCAGGATCTCTAACACGAGGACTGGAACACGACGACGGTCAACGAACTTTCCTGAATCGTCAAAACCTTAAAGAGTGACAACCATGTGCCACAGGTGGCCTTGTGGACGGTGCAGTCTTGTGCTCGTTTCACACAGGCCGTTCCTTTTACACCCATGCCTATCTGTTAGAAGGCGAACAGGCTGCGTGGTGCATTCCGCGTGGCTCGCAATTCACTGTTCAGCGTGTTCTTGTGGACTGTTGGGCCTCACAGGGTGTCACCCCCCCCCCCCCCCCCCCTAACAGCACACTCCAAGAAGTCCTCGTTCGGAGATGTGCCTATGTTAACATGTGACTTTTAGTTCCTGAAAGAGATACATGTCTTTCATTTTATTTGAGATTTTTCGGAGAAAAAAGATTTTTAAACAGTTTTTGCGTGTTTTTCAGAAACTCTGTGCGGATGTGTTGTGATTTTTTTTCTTCTTCTGTAAATAACATCTGCGTAGGGAACAAACTCTGGCGAAATGACAATCGTGATATGAACTCTGACGATCAGTTGGGCTGTGAAGAACAAGGGTTGAAACGAACCAATACCAACATCACAGCAGAGAATAGATTTAAGGACACTGTCGTGGACAGCTCTGTGAAAATCATTGGTACCGTCTGAACGGTTCATGATGTCAGAACAGGTGAAAGGTCAAACCATTTCAGTAGTCTTGATTTTTTTGTTGTCACACTGAAGAAACAGGCTGCTACTCGTGCAGACACTTGTTTGACGGCTGGCTCTTTGGTTTTAGGCCGCTCGTGGCTGAAATATCCAACCGAATTTTGTTGCATTTCCTATACAAACGTTCAGTTAGTATTTCATTAATTAATTTCTTTTCACAGATACAGCAGAAATGATACTGTATCGATGTGCACTTGCCGGATAGTCTCGCCCTGTGCGCTGTCTTCTCAAACACAGTTGTCGTCTGCTTCACAATTAAATCTGAGTTATTGCCCTTCGCTATCCCGCTAGCAATGAAGCGTGACACCACTTCCCTTGTTTATATTCAAGATCAGGTGGATTAAAGGCGGAAAGAACTTGAATCACAGCTGCTTAAACTTTGTCCCTGTCTCTTTAATATTTAGGCCTATATTCAGTCTATTAAGGACGTTACGGGCAAGCAAGCGCGCACGTGTGTGTGTTAGACAATCATTTTCATGAGTTGTGTGCGTATGTTTTTTTCCTCTTTTTTCTTTTTTTTTCTTTTTTTTTTTAAATCTGCTTTTAATCTATGTTTAGAGCTGACTTCAACGAGGTGACAACCCTGATACGGACTTTTGCGGTCGGCTGGGCAAGAAGCAACCTACACTGAACTGAATCCGATGATCGTGTAGTATCTACTGGTTACGACAAAGCTGTTTCTCTTGTCTTGAATATTTCATACAAACGATCACATAGATTTTTGATATTTGATTTACTGATTTTTTTTTTTATAGAAAGAAGTTTGATGCAATAAGAGAGAGAGAGAGAGAGAGAGAGAGAGAGAGAGAGACAGAGACAGAGACAGAGACAGAGACAGAGGGAGAACACACACACAGACAGCTACTGACAAAAAGAGACAGAGACACAGAGGCACAGTTGGCCGAATGTTTGAGCCCAGAAGGAAAGCTGCACTGTCAACAAATGACACACGTCATTAACCCTTTAATGTGACAGCACTTGACCCCCCTCCCCCTCCGTAACCCATCCCAGCTCCTGTTCCGCCTCACTGAAGGTGACAGGCGAAAGCGAGGCTCACGCGCTGTGGTGTCAGCGTACGCAAACTGGTCAAGAGCTGTGCAAACAGTAACCAGGCTAAACAGCGGTCAGCGCCTCTCCACCAGCAGGAGATTAACGTCCATCAGCCCGGGCTCTTAAAGACACGCTGTGCTAGTGTGGTGGTCTTTGGGCTGAAAGAGGAAGGGGGAGGGGGTTGGAGGTTTGGGGTGGGTGGATGGGTGGAGGGGGGTGAATGCGTGCGTGGGTGGGTTGGTCGGAGAGGTAGGGGGTGGTGGAAGGGTTGGTAGCCATGTGGTTAGTGAGTCTTTGGGGTCCCTTCGTGGTGAAAGTGGCCATGGTGATTGAATCCTTCTTGGTAGGTCTAGGTGGTGGTGAAGGGGTTCGAATCTTGTTTGCCTTCATGCTGAGGTGGGGATCTGGCACCGTGCCCTGACCCCAATCAGGAACATGTCGGGTCCAGCATGGATCCACGAGATTCAGTCCTAGCCAGCTCGGATAGAACACCCTCAAAGTCCGCTTCCCTCTCTCCAGCCTTGAAGACAAAGGATAATGCTGAAAACAACTTGGAGTCAGTCTGATGATACCTGGACACCTGGGATTCCATGTGTACCTTCCCAGCTTGGTGCCTGCCATTCCTCTTTGTGGAACAGTGGTGAAGAACCAGCTGTCTGCACCAGAGGACAGGAGAGGGTTGCACTAGAGCTTCGTAGGTTGTGTCTCTTAGGAAGGATGTGGCTGGAGGAAGTCCCAGGCTCTTTTGGCGCACGGGAAGTTGAAGCCATCGTCTTGTCATACATCAGACCTTGAGGATGTCCTCACGCGTCCAGCGCACAGCTCTCTGTTCAACATCCTGTTTGGTGCCTGCCCAAGCTTGGTGCTGACCTAGCTGCTTGTTCTGCAGAGTGATCGTCCGTTTGCCACTGGTGGACAGGAGCCACGCCCTCTGGTGGGTTAAAAGAAGGACTACTCTGCCCGGATGTCTGGTCTGTGTGGCATGCCAAACTGCTCCACTGGGATCACAGATCGGCTGTACTGTTTCGTAGAAGCGTTCTTGAATTCTAGATACATGGCAGTGAAAGTGGGCTCCGCCAAATCCAGATCATCGTACTTGATATATATATATATATATAATATATAATATATATATATATATGTACTAAACATCATAGAAGTGGGGATAAAACAAGAACAGGCCACCAACGGAGTTTTCATTAGAACAATAACTCGAGAATAAGAATTTTAAAATTCTTCGCTAGCAGTCTATGAGAGCGATCGAATTCCATTTAACATGGAACTTTACATATTACTTATTCGTCCGCTGGCTGAGATTCATACAGAAAAAGTACGATTGATTGTCTGTGGTCCCTTGGCGTCCAATGGAGATATAGCACAGTCTACAGTTCTGTGGTGTTCTAACCACCAAAGGAAACAGAATCCAACAGCACCCCAAAACAGTCAGCAAAGGGTAGAAAGTAAAACAAAAGAAAGTGTGGTAAGGAAATAAGTTGCCAAAAAAAACTAAATTCATTATGTAAACCATATAAAATATAAAGGTAAATCTTTGGGCTTATGCTTGAAGATCCATTGAAGATGCAACAGAGGCAAAAGGTGTCAACAATCAGAGTGGTCAGCTCTACTGTTTAATAAACCAAGCTTTGTCAGTTACGAAAGTGCTGACAGCAGCTAAGAATTGTGCAGAACAGCCTTAACTTGGATCTCCTAAGAGATGCAATCTCCCACTGATTGACCAAACAATAACATGTTGAACAATTTAGTAGTGGGGGGAAAACAAGTGCAGGCTAACAATTCCTCCGTCATCACACACACACACACACACACACACACACACACACACACACACACACACACATACACACACACACTACACACACATACACACACACACACACACACACACACACACACACACACACACACGTGCTCGAGCCCACGCACACGCGCTTGTTGAAAACTGATACCTCGACATACTTCACACAAAAAATCGTTCGGAAACATCCACTTGATTTCAGATAGTTAAAGCATCCCCGAGTGTTAGCTGAGTATTTGAACTATGTTACATTTGCAAAATGCTTTGGCCACGTGTTTGTCAGTCGTTTTTGTACTCTAACGAGAGAGAGAGAGAGAGAGAGAGAGAGAGAGAGAGAGAGAGAGAGAGAGAGGAGAGAGAGAGAGAGAGAGAGAGAGAGAGAGAGGATGATTGCCATGTTCTGTACCGTGTTGTTTAGCTCTGTTAGTTCGGTCAGTGTGTTTGGAGAACAGCTTTCCTCATTCCCCCAAACACCTCACCTCTCAACGTCAGAATGGAGAGTGGTGTTTGGAGAACAGCTTTCCTCATTCCCCCAAACACCTCACCTCTCAACGTCAGAATGGAGAGTGGTGTTTGGAGAACAGCTTTCCTCATTCCCCCCAAACACCTCACCTCTCAACGTCAGAATGGAGAGTGGTGTTTGGAGAACAGCTTTCCTCATTCCCCCAAACACCTCACCCCTCAACGTCAGAATGGAGAGTGGTGTTGGAAACATTCCATCAAACTCACTGTCAGTCGAAGGAGGGGGTTGAGAAGTTCAACAAGTGTAGAGATGGGAGAGGGGGAGAAGAGCTGTCAATTCCCCCCAACACCTCACCTCCGTCAGATGGAGAGTGGTGTTTGGAGAACAGCTTTCCTCATTCCCCCAAACACCTCACCTTGTCAAGATCAGAATGGAGCAGGTGTTTGGAGAACAGCTTTCCTCATTCCCCCCACACCCTCACCTTCTCAACGTCAGAATGGAGAGTGGTGTTTGGAGAACCCTCTCCCTCTCCCCCAAACCCTCACCTCTCAACGTCAGAATGGAGAGTGGTGTTGGAACAGCTATCCTCATTCCCAAACACTCACCCCTGTCTAGAATGGAGAGTTGGGACAACAGGTGAGTCATCCTGTTGGAGGGGGGAATGAGTTTTTGAAGTGCATCCACGACAGGGAGAGTTCCGTCTGATGGTTTATCACCTTGTGACGAGATCTGAAGGCACGGATCTAATCGCTGATTCCCCCCCCCCCCCTTTAACTCACCATCTTCCTCCCTCCCCCCCCCTCTCTCTCTCTGTCTGTACGATCTCACCCCACCTTTCTTGACTGAATTGCTCGTTTGACCCGTTGTCTAGTTCTACCCTGCTTGAGACGTTGTGATTCTCTTTTCAGAGCCCCCTCTCTCCTCTCTCTCTTTCTCTCTCTCTCTCTCTCTCTCTCTGCAGTCCCATCTCTTGCACTCATTCGACCCCTCCCACCCGCACTGTCTGGCCGTCCGCTGCAGACCCGGCACCGGCAATCCTCAGGACAATGACAAGCCGTCAAGAGGCAACCCACCGGAGGAAACACTGCACTGCTGCAGAGTCACTTCGGTGGTGTTCAGTGGTGCCTGTTCTGATCAAACATACGCAGGACACCACCTACTAAGCCCCCTACTGACGACAATAATTGCATAGTCGCGGAGCCGGCGTGGGTGAGCTCTCCCTCCAGAGGGCGCCACCACATCCGTCCAACGACAGCCCCCATGAATTCGCCGACACCAGTGACCATGATGGAATCAAACCAAGATTATCGACATGGAGAGGACGTTGAAGGGCCACATAATTTGATACTGTTTTCTTAATGCTGATCGATGAGGGGCCGGAAGAACTTAGTTTTTGGAGCGCCGTGATCTTGGCATTGCAGGTTCGAATCTCTACCGGGCCTTTCCGACAAAGAAGGATTTTTTCCTGGGAGTTAACATTGCTTCCGACTCCATTTCTTAAATAGTCATTCGAATGAGACTATAAAACGAGGTTCAGTGTGTGAACGCACGTCTAAACTCTTCGCGCACATGAACCACGAATCATTCGTAAAAACTGAAGGAATAAGCAATATTCCAAGTGACTGATATTCGACCGATGACGCGGGAAACGAATGATTAAGCACCAGCAGGCAGCTCTTCAGTCAGCTCTACCCAGGTAGGCAGCCCGTTGTGTAAACGTGAGCTGGATTGAAAAGCGCCTAGAGCTTGTCTGTGAACGAGGATAACCGTTAATTAACCGCTTTATAAGTGTAATTAAGTTTGTCTAATAATGATACAATAATTATAAAAATATTGATTATAATACATCTGTGAAAAATCGCAAAGAATGTCTGATCGGTCGGAATTGAGACAAAGCCAAAATCTGAACCTCTGAAAATAACTCCACTACCGTGACAGAGGCGAGTGTGACCCACGCTAACAATTAGTCCAATTGACGGTGTTGCTACAGTTGTTACTGCAGTATCAAAGCGTGCAGCAGAGTGGAACAAGCGCTAATGGCGGGCCGGGTATTGTACAAGAAGCAGTGAACAATGTAAGAGTCATGTTGTGTTACCTCATACCTCATCCAGTTAGCAATTAACAACTCGCTGCCAGTCGACCCACAAACACGTATCTTGTTTCACAGACCTTTACATGCGATCTCTCTCTCTGTCTCTGTCTCCCTGTCTCTCTCTGTCTGTTTGTCTGTCTGTCTGTCTTCTGTACTCTCTCATCCTCCACATCCTCCACACACACACACACACACACACGCACGCACGCACGCACGCACGCCACGCACGCACGCGCGCACCACCACACACACACACACACACACACACACACACACACACACACACACACACACACACACACACACACACACATTTGAGTTTTCTTTTGCCCCTTTCTTTCTTCCTCTCCTCAGGGCTGGGTGGAAAAAAAAAGCATTTGTATTGCTTATCTCATTACCCTGGTAAAATAAAATTTCATTCGTTCGTTCTTTCGTTCGTTCTCTGCTCACCCGCCCCTCCTCTCTCCGTCCCTCCCTCCCCCCCTCTCTCTCTCTCTCTCTCTCTCTCAACACATTTTTCTATCCTTTGCCCCTCTCTCTCTCTCTCTCTCATCTCCACACACACATTTTAGTTTTCTATTGCCTTTTGCCCCCCCCCCCCCCTCTCTCTTCTCTCTCTCTCTCTCTCTCTCTCTCTCTCTCATATTTAAGCTCTGTTTTGTCCATCTTTCTCTCTCCC
>CM065728.1:74363963-74366463 GCA_033310375.1 Conus canariensis | reverse complement strand
TATCTACTTTGCATGACTTAGCGAATGTATTTTCATGTATGCACGTGTGTGTGTGTGTGTGTGTGTGTGTGTGTGTGTGTGTGTGTGTGTGTGTGTGTGTATGTGTGTGCGTGCGTGCGTGCGTGTGTGCGTGCGTGCGCGCCGCGCGCGCGTGCGTGCGCACGCTCGTGCTCTTGTTAGGAAGAGGAAATTTTCGTCTTTTATGATGTAAAACACTTCGCTTAATTTTCGCGTTGGCAGTTATTCTCACGTATGTAAAACACTTTGTTCAATTTTTACGTCGGTAGTTACTTTTATGTATGTAAAGCCATCAAGACATTAAAGAACAATAAGTCCCCTGGGTTCGACGGAATAACAGCGGAAATGTTCAAAGGTGGTGGTGACTACATCGTCTTTTGGATGTGCAGTCTCTGTAACCAGGCCTGGAACTCCGGCGTCGTCCAAGAGGATTGGAAGAATAGGGAAGTCGTCTGTATTCCGCCCCCCCCCCCCCCCCCAAAAAAAAATAAAATAAAAAAAAAAAATGGCAACCTCTCAGAGTGCGACAACTGGACAGGAGTTACTCTACTGTCAATACCAGGGAAAGTGTACTGCCAGGTCATCCTCAACCGACTACGCGACGTAGTGGACAATGAGCTCAGGGAACAAGGAGGCTTCCGCCCAAAACGATCCTGTGCGGAACAGATCTTCACATTAAGACAGATCATCGAGAAGTGTGGAGAGCACCAAGTACCCCTGGCCAGCAGCTTCACTGACTTCTCCAAAGCATTTGACAGTGTCCACAGACCATCATTGTGGAAAATCACGAAAACCTACGGCATCCCAGAGAAAGTTGTGTCGGCCATAAAGCAGATTTACATAAACTCCAAGTGCAGAGTCAGGACCGGAAGATGGCTACAGTGACTGGTTTGAAGTTTTCATCGGAATAAGGCAAGGTTGTATCCTCTCCCCTCTCCTCTTTGCAATTGCCATTGACTGGGTTCTGAAACACGCAACCCAAGGAAAGGGAACCAAGTGGACAGAAGGAAACAGCCTCTCAAATCTGGATTTTGCCGATGACATTGTCGCTCTTGCAAGCACCACTCAAGATCTACAGGTGCTTGCAGACAACATCAGCAAGTTTGCAAGCAACATTGGCCTCATCATCAGTGCCAAAAAGACTAAAAACATGCTTACCGGTAAACACCAAGGGCCAACAGACGTTCTCATCGACCAAAAACAAGTGGAAGTAGTAGAGAACTTCACATACCTAGGCAGCTTTATCAACAACGCCAGTGACCTCGACCATGAACTGAAGTGTCGTATTGGGAAGGCAACATCAGCATTCAATCAGCTGAACAAAATATGGAACAGCAAGAAATGCTCCCTTGGAATCAAACTAAAATTTCATAACTCCATTGTGATTTCAACGTTGTTATATGGCTGTGAAACCTGGCAACTGAAGACCACCCAGGTGAAGAAACTCGACGCTTTTGATACTAAGTGCCTACGCAAGATCTTGGGCATCAAATGGTCAGACTTTATACGAAATGAAGACGTCAGGGAGAGGTCTAAACAGCCTCCCGTGTCAACCATCGTCTGCAGACGGCGTCTCCACTGGCTGGATCATGTCTTAAGATTACCCTCTTCAAGACCTGCAAACCAGGCCATTAAATGGACCCCAGCAGGCCAGAGAAAAAGAGAACGACCCAGGATGAGCTGGCGACAGACAGTGGAGCGAGACCTCAGACTCACTGACAGAGGATGGAGTGACTCTAGCAAACTGGCTGAGGACCGTGCACAGTGGAGCGCCTTGACTGCCTCATGCGTCACAAGACGCGGGAGCATTCTAAGTCTAAGTAAGTCTAAAGTATGTAAAGCGGTTTGTTCTGTTTTCATGTTGGTAGTTATTTTTTTATGTATGTAAAGCGTTTTGTTGTATTTTCACGTCAGTAGTTACTTTTATGTACATAAAACGCTTTGTTCAGTTTTCACATAAGTATTACATTCATATATGTAAAGCACCTGATTCTGTTTTTACGTCAGTTGTTACCTTTATGTATGTATTACGCTTACATTGGATTTGCCCATTAATGAGCATCTTTTGAAGAAAAAAAAGCAAAGGTATGTTTACTGTCTCATGGGAGCTTATTCAAAGTGTCAGTAAATTTTCTTTGAATGAAGTGATCGTGGAAAGTCACTTCATGAATTAAAAGAAAATTATTTTTTCCGCCAGAAGAAATGATAACACTCGCAGACTGAGAGAGTGACATCCCATAATACTTTCGGTTTTTAAATAGCATTTGAATACAAAGGAAAGAAGAGAACAGATAGAAAAAAAAGGAAAAAGAAAACGACATGTTAACGCGTATATCACCGGAAAGTGTGAGTTTCCTTTCATATACTTCATAGGTAACGATCAATTTCTGAACAGCAGCTTCGTAGTGTTCATGTTTTGACGAAACATCTTCTTCATTTTACATAGATAACGATCGATTTCTGAACAGCAGCTTCGTAGTGA
>CM065728.1:74348963-74358963 GCA_033310375.1 Conus canariensis | reverse complement strand
AAATATCTGCGGAACAAAGACCTTTGTTTCTGGCTGAATTCTGTAGTAAAACTGACCTTTGATAATGAATAGGTAAACAGAAACATAGTAGACAGATTGAAAGTTAAAAAAAAAAGCGATCATGAATGACAGATAAAGAAATCTGTTGTTACGACAAATATACCCGATACAATACTTTGTAAAGAATTCTTTCGCTTTGATTTATTACATTGTTTCCCTGATTCGGAAAATGCCCCCCCCAAAATCCCCCAAAGTAGCCTGACGTGTGGTGCCAACGTTATACAGATTGAGCAAAATACAATGTTTCTGCCCACTGGTGCCAACGTTATACAGATTGAGCAAAATACAATGTTTCTGTCCACGTGGACTGCCTAGAAACGTTTTATTTGGCCTCCTGAGCACAACTGTATGTTTATGGAATATTCCAAACTCCAGTCCATCCTTCAGCCGTAATGGTGACGATTGTGACACCAAGGTCATATGCATGTTTCTTTTCACTTCTTCTTTTTTTTTTTCTCTTATTTTTCTTTTCTCCTCATACCTCCAGTGAAACCCCGAACTCTTGATACGCAGACTGAAATCCTGTTACTTTTTGTCTGAGAAACAGAACGAAGGAGGTTGTTTCTGGCACGACATTATCACAACGAAAGTTCTGATATTGCTAATTTTTTTACCCGCTAACTTATTTCTCAGAATGTACTTTCATTCATTCTTAAATAAGCTGGATTTTCACATAACTTATGTCAGTGAAGACAATGTTCGAAGAAAGTTTATCATTTTTGAAATATGCTTAAAAATTTGCTTTCCAAAAAGGTCATTCAGGCATTCAGATCGAATGCGGAACCTAACTGTTGTATTTAATATTAACTGAAAAAAATATCAATACATAATTGAAGCATCAGTTTTTTTTTCTTAAATTCCGAGATTGGTAGACCAGCCAGCAAGCCAGGAAGACCCTAAACTGACCACCATCAAAGCACAATCACGAGCCAAGAGTGTAACCGTGTGCAGACCACCTCAACCACTCCACCTCGTGGTCAGCACAGGCATGTGGTGGCTTTAGCTGCACGATCGATAGCTGGAGTGGAACCACTTTCTGTGTGGACACTTCCACCGTTTGAAGAGGAGGCTGGTCCTGTGTTTCGACCATCGACCATGGTGAATGTGATCAGCACGGACCTGGCCACCCGGGCCCCCACCTCATTGTGTCCGCCTCTGGTTCCTGCCTCCCGCCATGTCTGGAACCAAACACGTTAAAAGTGTTGGCACAGAGGGCGGTGGGGGTGGGGGGTGGGGTGTGGGGTGGTGGTGGTGTAGGTTAATACGTAAATGGTATGGAAGAGAGAGAGAGAGAGAGAGAGAGAGAGAGAGAGAGAGAGAGAGAGAGAGAGAGAGGTTTTATTCACATTAGGCCTTAACTCATCGTATCAACATGTACCTGAGTTAAGATCTGTATAACAGATTCAATAGAAATGCTGACCATGATATAAAGTGTATTCATGTACATTTCATTCAGTCACAACACCTCTCACTTTAAATCCTTTACATAAAAAAACAATAAAAGATCGCGTACATCTTCAGGTATAGTTGATGACATTAACACACACACACACACACACACACACACACACACACACACACACACACACACACACACGAGTGAGAGAAGAGAGGAGAGGAGAGAGAGAGAGAGAGAGAGAGAGAGAGAGAGAGAGAGAGAGAGAGACAGAGAGAGAGAGGAGAGAGAGAGAGAGAGACAGACAGACAGACAGACAGACAGAGAATACGATGCACAAGGTAACATTGCAGTATAATGCACGTGCCCGAATTCTCTCTCTATCTCTCTGTCTCTCTCTTTCTCTCTCTGCCTCTGTCTCTGTCTCTCTGTCTCTCTCTCTCCACTCCTCCCATCATCCCCCCCCCCCTCTCTCTCTAATATGTCTACCTGTCTCTTTGTTTGATTGTGTGTCCGTTTGACCGTTTATTAATCTATCGATCCATTTGTCCACCTACTTTCCTACCTACCAACTTTCCAGCCTATTCACCCACCTCCCCCCCCCCTCACACCTACAAACCTATGTATGTATGTATGTATGTATGTATGTATGTATGTATGTATGTATGTATGTATGTGTGTTGTGTGTTGTATGTATGTAGTGTATGTTGTTGTATGTGTGTTGTGTATGTCGTCTGTATGTATGTGTGTGTGTGTGTATGTGTGTTGTGTGTTGTGTATGTAGTATGTATGTATGTGTGTGTGTATGTATGTATGTTGTATTATGTATGTATGTATGTATGTATTATGTATTGTGTATGTGTGTATGGTATGTGTGTATGTATGCATGTCTATATGCATGTATATATGTACATTGTATGTCATGGTGTTTGTGTGTATGTATGCTATGTATGCATGTATATTGTATGTATGTATTGCATGTATATGTATGTATGTATGTATGTATCTATGTATGATGATGTATGTATATTGCATGTATGTATGTATGTGTGTATGTATATATGTATGTATGTATGTATGTATGTATGTATGTATGTATGTATGTATGTATGTATGTAACTTTGGGGTAGGACAATTAATCTACATCCCATGTGAAATATGCATCAAGCACACGTTGAGAAACCCGAAGCACCCAATAATTTGCTCTTGACCTCATTATTGAAACGCTAAATGAATCCAGTTTCATTTGGGAAAAAACACAGGGGAAAAATAGTCGCACACAGAGAAAATGAAATGAGTGGGGATATACCAGGACAAAACTCTTCACCCAGCTGAAATTTCACGCACAAAATCTGCTCTGATGAGAGAGAGAGAGAGAGAGAGAGAGAGGAGGAGAGAGAGAGAGAGAGAGAGAGAGAGACCGAGACGAGACCGAGACCGAGACAGAGACAGACACGGACATACAGACAGATAGACAGACCAGGCAGACAGACAGACCAGATAGACAGATAGATCAGACAGACAGATTAGACAGACAGACAGACAGACAGACAGACAGACAGACACTACACATACAAATGCAGACACTCTCTCTCTCTATCTCTCCTTTCACACACACACACACGCACACACACACACACGCACACACACACACACACACACACACACACACACACACACACACACACACACACACACACACACACGACATCAAAGAAACAGCACGTCTCACTATACCGGCAGTGAAGTTGTAGCAACAGACACTGGTTCCTCCCATGGTAAACACGACAACCCACAGTATCACTCTACATTACAGCATATCACTGGTAGTCACACGCGGGAGTACACACAGACACACAGACACAGACACAGACACGGACACACGTCCAAGTGTATCGTTCTCTACGACAGTCCCAGGGAACAAAACGAAAAGAGAAGCTTGAACCAATCATATAATCTGCCCTCACCCCTCACCCCCCCCTCCCACCACACTTAATCTGCCCCCCCCACCACCCCTACTCCCACACTACCCCGACCCCTACACTTAATCCCTCAGCCGGTGTACCGGTGAGCCCAAAGACCCTGCCACTTGACACAGCGGACAATAACAGTCTTGACAGATGCGGGGAAGGGGTGGGGTAGGGGGAATGGGAATTGGGAGGGGATGGTGGATGGGGGATGGGAGGGAGGGACGGGAGGGAAAAGGAAATTGTTTTTGATAAAGGGGGAAAATAGTTTAATGAGGCTAAAAACAAGAGGGAGGGGGGGGGGGGTATCTGAACATGTTTTACAATTGGTCTTACCCCCCCCCCTTTTTTCCCTCTCCCTCCCCCTTCCTTCCCGTTATGACTTACGTTTTCATTGTATTTCATAGTTTAGCGATGTATGTGTCTAAAGGCTAATGACGGTGCATAAAGATGCTTTACAGTTGTGTCTGCTTTGGCTCAGTTTAGCATAGAAGTCGACACCGCAATTTGAAAAACAACACACACACACACACACACACACACACACACACACACACACACACACACACACACACACACACACACACACACACACACACACACGCACGCACGCACACACACACACACACAGAGAAAAAAGTAAACCGAGAGACAGGTTAACAGACAGACCAAAGACAGACAGACCAGCAGACAGACCAGTCAGTAGTCTGGTAAACTGAAAGACTGAGCGACAATTCCAGACTTACATGCTTAGTCACTTTTTGACAGTTATATCCGCCGGGGAGAACGGAGTGGGTGGGTGGGTGGGTGGGGGGGGGGGGTTATTGAAGAGAGGGGGGAAGCAAATGAAGAGGGGGGTGGTGTTCGTTAAGAGCGAATGACCACCGTCCCGCTAAGAGACCACCCAAACACTGGAGCTGACCTCACGAGAGACCGCTGGCCCCTGCCTTTAACATACAGCACCCAGCCTGTGACATGTAGCCAATCCGGCCACACGCCACAATTGGCATTTTGCACTAAAACACTGTATGTAATCCATGTCAGCGTTTCCAGGCCTACTATAAATTTGAGTCAGCATTGAATGTTAAACTGATCATTGATCAAAAGAACAACCCCCCTACCAGTCATTTCCCTTGTTCTAGGGGCGGATTTTCACCGATGAAATCACAATCTTTAAATACTTAACCTTCCCCTTAGCTGACGTCACATTTCAGGTCTTTGCATTCACCCAGTGACCCTATTTTTGCGCCAGCTTGAAGCCACCAGTTAGTGCCAGTCCTTTGATTTGAATCTGTCTGCCTGGAACCACCTGGCCTGTCCCTTGATGGCCATGGGAAAGAAAATGAGGAGAATCAACTCTCAGACACACTACAGATTCTCACAACAATCTAATTATGCTGGTCTTTAAATACTCGACTCCTTAAGCAAGGCCTTGAAGCATTAATTTTTGGTGTGCAGCCATCAGTCGCAGAACGGAGCATGTCCCTCGTCAGTATGAATATTTTTCTTTTATTAGCGGACCAATCAAAAGATGATACTATTTACTGGGGCGGGGTGGAGTGACGGGAAATATATGGCGGTACATGATTGGGAAAAGATGTCTTCTTTAGTCTCTGGCGTTTACAAACTAAACAAGTCTTGTTTGGGTTGGAGATGAGGTGGATTTTGAAAGGAAAGAAGATGAATGACAGACTAGGTGTTTAATCCTTAAAAAAAAATTGTTGCCTTTGGTTAATTTGATGAATTGATGAATTGATGAATTAGTTTCAAAACGAGGTGTTTGAAAACGAAGCAGAAATTAAAAGAAAAAAAAAATGACCAGTATCCCTTCTCTTATTATTTATGTTTTCATCATCGCCACTATGATCACTATTATTGCCATGGTTACCATTACCATCATGGTCATTACTACTATTTCAACTCCCGTGATCCCCTCCTAAATGGCCTCATTTTCATCCCACAGCCATTTTGCACCGACTATGAGAAGATAAGTGGTTTCTCGTTCTTCGTTTTCATTGTCCTAAATGTTGTTTGTTTTTGCCTGAAGAAGACCCAAGAGGTGGAAATGTATCGTGTTTTATCCTGTAATCTGTTTGTCTGTATCTGTGGTGGTAACTGACACCGTTTCTAATTAAGAATTGATATACTGACGGCCACAACACTCGCCTTCTCCTCGTCCATTACAGATATTCACGCCAGCTGCTGTCCCAAATGCCGCTGTCCTTGACGAATCCTCCAGGTCCCCATAGAGTGTATGTGTTCAAGGTTCTCTGCTCTGATCACCTGGCTCTTTGAGGGACGTTCTGGTGGGGTGGGGGAGGGGGTATTCTAGGAGAAGGTATTGGTTGTGTCACAAGGTCTCTGTCCATCTGAGCTTTATATTGCTGACAAAGTGTGTTGTGTCTGTCCCACTGAGCTTTATATTGCTGACAAAGCGTGTTGTGTCTGTCCATCTGAGCTTTATGTTGCTGACAAAGTGTGTTGTGTCTGTCCCACTGAGCTTTATATTGCTGACAAAGTGTGTTGTGTCTGTCCCACTGAGCTTTATGTTGCTGACAAAGTGTGTTGTGTCCGTTCCACAGTGTCATGAGAACAGGATCAGCTGCATACAGATGGTAGTGGAAGTCTAAGGGTTGCTGGCACTATACTTTTTCCGCCCCTCTGCAACATAATTATCCGGCGGAAGTCTGGCATCTTCTTTCTGATTGGTAGAGGTCCTCGGCTCAGTTCATCTCCTGCTCCCCATCTCACATCGCAGTTAGTTTTGTTTCGGGTAAAAGGGCGATCCTGTTCTTTTCTCTGACCCGAAGGAAATGGAATCTGGTTCATCTTGTTTCACTGAATAAAGAGCTATTCTGCAAGTGAATGAGCTTATCCATTACCGCCAAACGTGATGATATTAAAAGAATTTAGAGATAAGGCGTCGCCCGACACACACACACACACACACACACACACACACACACACACACACACACACACACACACACACACACACACACACACACACACACACACACACACACACACACACACACATACACACACCACACACACACACTGTTACAGACCTTGTCAAAAGACCATTCTGGTATTGATAATAAGATATCAAAGCGTCACAGTGTTAATTCTCTCTCTCTCTCTCTCTCTCTCTCTCTCTCTCTCCTCTCTCTCTCTCTCTCTCTCTCTCTCTCTCTCTCTCTCTCTTTCTGTGGTTGTTGGTCTTATTGATAACTATTCATCAACAATGATCACTCAAATTCCTTCAGAGTCTAGAATCATAAACACAGATAAACAAAACTACAAAAAACGAAGAGAACCACTCTTCAATTAATGCTGAAGAGAACCACCCTTCAGTTAATGCTGAAGAGAACCACCCTTCAATTAATGCTGAAGAGAACCACCTTCAATTAATGCTGAAGTGAACCACCCTTCAGTTAATGCTGAAGTGAACCACCCTACAGTTAATGCTGAAGAGAACCAACCTTCAGTTAATGCTGAAGAGAACCAACCTTCAGTTAATGCTGAAGAGAACCAACCTTCAGTTAATGCTGAAGAGAACCAACCTTCAGTTAATGCTGAAGAGAACCACCCTTCAGTTAATGCTGAAGAGAACCAACCTTCAGTTAATGCTGAAGAGAAACACCCTTCAGTTAATGCTGAAGAGAACCACCCTTCAGTTAATGCTGAAGAGAACCACCCTTCAGTTAATGCTGAAGAGAACGACCCTTCAGTTAATGCTGAAGAGAAACACCCTTCAGTTAATGCTGAAGTGAACCACCCTTCAGTTAATGCTGAAGAGAACCAACCTTCAGTTAATGCTGAAGAGAAACACCCTTCAGTTAATGCTGAAGTGAACCACCCTTCAGTTAATGCCCCCAAATTAAGAAGCGATTCGCTTTTCTCACCCAACCAACCACAGAGTCCCGCGTTGGTCTCCGCAGTCGGCTCAGGTTTGTGATCACATGACGTGAATTAAAATGAACCCCATTCTTGAGGAAGCTGACTGTTGTTGTTGTTGTTGTTTTCTGCGTCTGTAAAACAGAATTCTGTCATTGAGACTCCACACACTCTTCGTCTTCTTTCTCTCTCTCTCTCTCTCTTTTTTTTTCTTTTTTCTTTTCTTTCTTTCTTTTTTTTTTTCCTCCCACTTAGCCTGCATAGTGTCGTCTGAGGCGTAGACGTGTTGCTGCGGATGATGATATGATTCATGTCTGGTCTGGGTTTCATGTTTGGTCTGGGTTTCGGTCAAAAGACAGGCCAGCGACACGAAGTGTGCGTGAGCGCCGCGAACCGGAAAGAACAGCGGCGACATAGCGGATCGGGTAGCTACCCAGGGGAGTGTAATCCAGCCGTTAATCTGGCCTCGTAGTTATCTGCCCCTTTCTTCTGCCTCCTCCCACTCCCACTCCGTCCCCCCCCCTCCCCCCTCTCCTCCCCTGCATAGCCCCTCCCCTTCCCTGATTCCTGTCCATCCCCCTTCCTTCTGCAAGCTTCTTCTGCAGGGCGGTCAGAGAGGAGAGAGAGAGAGAGAGAGAGAGAGAGAGAGAGAGAGAGAGAGAGAGAGAGAGAGAAGAGAGAGAGAGAGAGAGAGAGAGAGGTTGAATAAGAGTGTTACAGAGAGAGATACAGAGACAGAGACAGAGAGAGAGATTGAATGGGAGTGTTACACACACACACACACACACACACACACACACACAACACACACAACCACACACACACACACACACCACACACACACACACACACACACACACACACACACACACATTGACTGACTGAAACCATTTATTGTCAAATTAACCATAGGTTGTACTGATATTTCAAACAAAATAGATAACACAAATTCAGAAAAGTAAATTAAAGAAAAATAATAATACAAAAGACAATGTCAATTTATTATTTCAGAGATGATAAAATTGTAGACAAGTGAATGACAATACTTCAATAGAATTGAAAAGCCACCAAAGTCCAATGGACATACAAATATCACTCTCATCCTCTCTCTTATACTCCCACTTACCCTTTTTATATCCATAATAAAATATTAAGGGATTATCATTCTCTCTCTCTCTCTCTCTCTCTCTCTCTCTCTCTCTCTCTCTCTCTCTCTCATCTGGGCGAGTACTCAGGAAACACACACACACACACACACACACACACACACACACACACACACACACACACACACACACACGCACACACACACACACACGCACGCACGCACGCACGCACGACACAATGCACACACACACACACACACACACACACACACACACACACACACACACACACACACACACAGTCCAAGAGGCCATTTAGGGTAGAGAACTGCGAAAATAAAACGCGCTGTTCAGATTTCTTGCTCAGGTTAGCTCCCTTTAACAGAAGCCATGCCCAACAAGGAGGAACGATAGCAACCCTCATGGTGTGCATGTGTTACATCAAGGAAGGCTGTCGTCTATTTCTGTTTCGATCGTAAAGCCTCTTTCCGTTCCCCCTCCTCCCTGATCCCCCCATTTCCCCTTTCCCTTCCCTAAAGGGACCTAACTGCCACAAACACCGAGATTATTTTTAAATGCCAAAGAAATTAAACAGCTCAACCGATTTTCATCCAATCGACCTTCAGCTGAATCTCACCGGAAAACAACAACAAGAACAAGAAGAACAACAACAACAACGGACCTAACTGCCACAAACACCGGGATTATTTTTAAATGCCAAAAGAATTAAACAGCTCAACTGATTTTCATCAAATCGACCTTCAGTTGTGTCTGACCGGAAAACAACAACAAATCCAAACTAATCTCTAAGCAACATGGGGAAAAACCCCAAACAGTGTCACTGAATTTGCCAAAACGGGAAAGAAAAACAATGCAAAGTTTTTATCTATGTATGAAAAAAAAAGTACACATCATTCATGTTGAATGACGCTCAAGTTTACAACACAAAGCCATTCAGCATAATCAGTTTATATTGTACTGTATTGTACACTGCTGTATTCTTTTTATTGTATTGTTTGGCACTGTATCGTACGTTATCGTATCCATTTCATTGTATGGTAATGCACTACATTATATTGTATTGTAATGTATTTATTGCACTTGTATTATTTGGCACTATTCCTCAGGTGCCTGAGGAAACTACTCCGCATCTCCTACAAAGAACACAAGACCAATGATTATGTGCGGAACCTGATCACCAACCTAGTCGGACCCCACGAACCACTTCTGGCAATCGTCAAACGACGGAAGATGGCATGGTTTGGCCACGTCATTCGTCACAACACCCTCTCCAAAACCATCCTTCAAGGTACCGTTGGAGGGCGCAGACGAGGACGGCAGAGAAAGAGCTGGTCCGACAACATAAAGGACTGGACCAAAATGACCATGCCAGATCTCCTCACGACAGCCACCAACAGAAGAGCCTGGAGAGAAATGGCGGCTGCCTCATCATGCCCCCCAACGACCCCAGCGGTCAGGGAATGACTGACTGACTGACTGATGGCACTATACTGCATCGTCTTACACTGATATGTACGTAATCCTGTCGTGTTGTGCTGCTTTGCATTGTA
>CM065728.1:74323963-74343963 GCA_033310375.1 Conus canariensis | reverse complement strand
CTCTCTTGGCGCGCAGACAGGACCTGAGCAGGCAATCAGGACAAACATGCTGAGGAATTCGGGCACAGAAGTGGTTTATTGCACGCGGAAAATAAAGGGTAACAAGTCGACAGGCAAGAAGGGCAACAGAACGCCTCCACGACAACAACAACACGACTGGAAGCTAATGCCCTGCTGTCCCTTGTTTATCGGCACAGAGGATTTCAGGCGGTGAACATGATTTCAGAGACTAAACACAACACGTGCAGACATCAAACACGGAAGTCAGAAACGAAGAGATGTAATGCTGTATGCACACTTTTCTTGCTCGATAATCTAGCTAAACTGAGCAATACCTTTTTTTTTTCCTGTTTAATTAACTGATCAGACGTAAGAAATATAATGGTCTGTGCACATTTTTCTTGCTAGTTACTGTAGTTTAAACCGAGCAATACTTTTTAATTCATTTATTTTTTTAACATTCATTTTTTATTTAAAAAGCTGACCAGGCATTCTTCCGCTTTTAAAGCGTCAAGAGTCATCAGAGCTCCGCACTGAAGAACTGTTCACCTGGTGCTCACCTGGGATAGGAATAGCTCAGTAGTAGAGCGCCGGACTCATAATCTGGGTGATCCTGGGGTTGCTGGTTCGAATCTCCGCCAGGCCGTTTTGGTACAGGGGGATTTTCCCCTATTGGTTCTGACTCCATTTCCCATACAGTCCTTCGAATGAGACTATAAACCGAGGTTCCGTGTGTGAACGCGCGCATAACATCTTGCACACACGCAAAATCCCATCACTAACTTTCGGAAGAGAAGGCCAGTTTGGCCGTTGGTATGGATGACACGTTACACACAGCATGCACCCTGCGTGAGAAATGGAAAGAATGAAGGAAGTAAGGGAACTGAGTGAACGATATTGACTGGATGACACGGGAAACGACTGAATGAAGCGCCAGCTGGCAGCTCTTCAGTCGGCACTACCCAGGTAGGCAGCCCGTTGTGTAAACGAGTGTGGATTGTAAAGCGCTTGGTCTCTAGCCGAGGTTAGGGACTGTACGAATGTGTATAATAATGATGATAGTAATGATGATGATGATAATAATAATAAAGATAATAATAACAATAATGGTAATAATGCTAATAATAATAATAATAATAATAATAATAATAATAATCTGAATAATAGTTTCTCCTGTCATTGTGTGCCAACACCAACATCTCCATAATGGCTTTCCTGTTCATTCTGCAATGCTGTGAATTCGGTTTTTTTTTTTTTTTTTTTTTTTTTTTTTGTTATTTGTGTGTCCCTTCCTCATCTCCCCTTCGTCTCAGTCCATTACAGAGATTAGAAATACTTCACGTCTTTCTGTGAGCAGTACGTCTCAGTTTCTTTAGGAACGCATATGTTCAATATTCCATGTGAAATTGAAGTTATGTCAATGACATTTCTTCCATAGTCTGCACTGAGTCAAGACCCTCTAGAATTATCATAGTTCCTGCCAAGTGCAGTTCGGAATTTTTTTTTTCTGTCCCAACCTCTGCGCCACCTCAGAGGCAGTGCACCCACGCCGCTCATTCCGACACCCCGTCCACAGCCACAGCCCGGTCGGCCCCGCCGCAGCCCCGGCACCGGCAATCCGCAGGGAGCAGTCAATGTCAAGTCGTCAAGAGGCAACCCACCGGAGGAGACACTGCACTGCTGCCGACTCACTTCGGTGGTGTTCAGTGGCGCCTGTTCTGATCTAACATACGCAGGACACCACCTACTAAGCCCCCTACTGACGACAATAATTGCTTAGTCGCGGAGCCGGCGTGAGCTCTCCCTCCGGAGGGCGCCACCACGTCCGTCCAACGACAGCCCCCATGGACTCGCCGATACCGGTGACCCCGACGGAACCAAACCAAGGCCACAGACGTAGAGAGGACATCGAAATTGAGGTCACCATGAGAGCAGGGCATGAAGGGCCACAGAATTTGAGACATTTTTTTTTTATGCTGATCGATGAGAATGAGGATGATTAAGATGATGCTACGGTTTTCCATTTTGGTCTGAGACTACATGACAGGGCTGTACTCTACGCTTCCTTTCATAATATATCCCGGCGTCAACCAGGCCCGAGAGATACAGGCACCTGCAGTGCTGGTCAGGAAATTTGAGCAACACTCTCAGAAACGCATCCATTAAGTGGATGAAACTCGACTGTGTGGTCCCAGTCTTCCCAACTGAGTCCGCAGCAACTCAACTCTGGGTAGGAGCCGGTCGGGGCAGAAAAACCCACATGACTCTGATGGGATTCGAACCCACGACCTCCCAGCCGGGAGTCCGCGACGCTAACCACTTCGCCACGGCGGCTGATCAGTTCGGAATATTTGATTAGCATATCAAAATTTGTCAAGAGAATAAATGTGAAAAATGCATAATTTTCGTCAGTAAAAAGTTGTATAAAATTTCTGTAAAACTAGTATTTATTACACACAACTCAAGAATCCATACAGTGTACAAAATACCTTGTTTTAAAACTTCTACAGCTGAAAGCCTTGACTTCAACATGACAAAGATTTTCTTCACACAAAGATACCCAGGCTAGATGAGGTAATTTTGAAACAGACTTCAGTCATGCAGGTGTGTAAATAGAATGTCCACGGAAATGACATTAAACTGAATGCAATAGTTATAGTATGTTTCTGTGTCGTTTAATTAATCAATCCGGAATCACATCACACGACGTTTGACATGCGCGGAAATCGGGTTTAAAAAAATCAGCAATAACCTCTACAACATGAGCATAAAGATAGTATAATGAACAACAACGGGCACAACAGCACTAACGGCAACGAAAACAACCACAACAACAGCAATATAAACAGCATCAACACTGGCAGTGTGCCCAACAGTGGAGTTTGACTTGAGAGTTCGTTCCCCTAGCGTGAGAGACCTAAGGGAGAGAATGACGTCATCGCCACGTCGTCTGCAAATAGTTCACCCACATCAACTGAAGCAAACAGGATGCAGTTGGGACCAGGTCTCTCATCATAATTACAAGAACGTTGCATCTGCCGTCAAAATATGAAAACAATACAAGACTTATTACCCCCCCCCCCCCCCCACACACACACACACACACCTACACCTCTTTTAATCCTCTTTGATCGAAAAGATGTCACTCCTGTCAGTACTCTGTCCACATGGAGATGTACACCAAACATATGCAAAGAAGACTGAACTTCAACAGACTGCACAGGAGCTTAGAATGGAGTATGAAATCAGGTGCTGTTTTAAGTGTATGAAAGTTACTGGCAAGTTCTGTTGGATATTTTTTCTTCTTCTAGATAACCGTAAAAAACATGATGTAGAGAGACTCTTTAAGTAAAGAAAAAAAAAGAAATCTGAGTCCACCCCATACTTTCATGTACCTCAATCAATGTGACCACACTTTTGTTCACGATAAAACTACATATTTTGTTACACGAATTTCAGAAACAAAGCACCCCTGTAGTTGTTTGGGCTGTTATTTCCTTCCTTTTCTTATCTAAAAAGATTAGGTGAACACTTTCTTCTGCCCAAGATTCAGGATTTGCACCGGAAGTGAAAGCTTCATTGAATAACGCGTCCAAGAACGGTGGTACAGCTTCCATGGTCACAAAGAAATTGCTGAAAACACCAAGGGTATCAGATTGACTGCATTTTGAATGACCATGAGAGAGAGAGAGAGAGAGAGAGAGAGAGAGAGAGAGAGAGAGAGAGAGAGAGAGAGAGAGAGAGAGAATCGCAGTTTCATCAGTGAGGTGTCACTCCGTGCAGACTTTTCCATATACACTACACCACATCCGCTAAATTGAGACCACACTGCGCATAATTTAAAGCTGATGGACACATGAATTGATGACTAAGGGGAGATAATTGAAGAAGAGGGTCTCGTGCCCACGACTTAGATAATGTCTGACCTACACATTCGCCCAACGCGCTGGTCAGACCCTGAATATCTACCTAACATTGTATGTGCGTGTGGTGAGTGCACACGTGTGTGTGTATGCGAGTGTAGACAAGCGCCCATGTGTGCGAGAGAGAGGCATTGTATTGTTTTGGCAACAGAGAGAGGAGAGAGAGAGAGAGAGAGAGAGAGAGAGAGAGAGAGAGAGGAGAGAGAGAGAGAGAGAGAGCAACGCGTTGTTTTGGCAAACAAATAGTGTTTGACAAATAAATAATCAAGGCTCCTGGAATAACCTACAGCTGTATAGCATCAGCACCACAGTCATCATCATCATCATCATCATCATCATCATCATCGTCGTCGTCGTCATCATCTTCATCATCGTCGTAGTTATCATCATCATCATCATCATCATCGTCGTCGTCGTCGTCGTCATCATCATCATCGTCGTCGTCATCATCATCATCATCATCGTCGTCGTCGTCGTCATCATCATCGTCATCATCATCATCATCATCATCGTCATCATCATTAGCAGCAGCATCATCAGCAGCAGCAGCAGCCAAAGCAGGACAGAAATAGAGGCAGACGTTTTTCTTGGCCAGCCGTGTGTTTAACGTTTGAATGTTGTGTGATACAGAGGATGGGTGAAGGGGGAAAAGGGAGTCTGGAAGTGTGTGTGTGTTGTGTGTGTGTGTGTGTGTGTGTGTGTGTGTGTGGTGTGTGTGAGCGTGGAGCGCGCGCGCGCGCGCGCGCGCGCGCGAGTGTCTGTGTGTGTGTGTGTGTGTGTGTGTGCGTGCGTGCGTGCGTGTGTGTGTGTGTGTGTGTGTGCGTGCGTGCGTGCGTGTGTGTGTGTGTGTGTGTGTGTGTGTGTGTGTGTGGTGTGTGTGTGTGCGTGTGTGTATGTGTGTGTGTGTGCGTCCGTGAGAGCGGGCGTGCGGGTGTGTGTGCGTGTGTGTGTGTGGGGTGTGTGTGTGTGGTGCTGTGTGGTGTGTGTGTGTGTGTGGTGGATGCGTGCGTGCGGCGCGCGCGTGCGCGCGTGTGTGTGTGAATGCGTGCATGCGAGCGTGCGCTGCTGCGCGCTGCGGCTGTGTGTGTGTGTGTGTGTGTGTGCGTGGTGCGTGCGTGCATGAATGAGTGCATGCCGGTGTGTGAGTGTGGTGTTTGGCTTTGTGTGTGTGTGTGTGAGGAAGTGGGAGATGGCATCGCAACGAGGCATGGAGGGAAGCAAGTAGAGTGGCTGATTGAAGAGTCAGATGCGCTGATGTAGACGGACGGATATACAGGACGAAGGCATGACGAGAGAGAGAGAGAGAAGAGAAGAGAGAGAGAGAAGAATCGAGAAGAGACAGATGAAAGATGACGAGAGCAGAGAGACAGAACAGAGAGACAGACCAGAGAGAGACAGAGACAGGACAGAGAAGAGAGACGAGAACATCAAAGGAACCTCAGGACAACAACATACAGACGCATAGATACAAACACACACTACACAACTCACACGACACACACAACACCAGACACAGCAACTGAGCACGACAGACACGCACGCACACGCCATGCAAACACACACACACACACACACACACACACACACACACACAAACCACACACACATACTGCACGTACGATGCGCGCACGAACGCGCCAGACACACACACGAACACAGAAACAGCAACACAAAACTACCACACGTGTCGGTCGAACGCGCATGAACCGATTGGGAGAAGTGAAGGCAACAAGTATTGCTACCCTCGTGTGTAGGGTCAGAGAGGAGAGAGAGAGAGAGAGTGATGGAGATACAGGTTGGTAATGCGCTAGTACACGAGTTGGTAAGCGAGTACACTGTGAAGCGCTCAGTAAGATGAGTGGTAATGCCATGGAAGTTTAATCCGTACAACGTGTTGGTAATGCCGCTCAGTACACCGTGTTGGTAATGCCGCTCTGTACACGTGTTGGTAATGCCGCTCTAGTACAACGTGTTGGTAATGCCGCTCTGTACACCTGTTGGTAATGCCGCTCTGTACACCATGTTGGTAATGCCGCTCTGTACACGTGTTGGTAATGCCGCTCTGTACAACGTGTTGGTAATGCCGCTCAGTACACGTGTTGGTAATGCCGCTCGTACAACGTGTTGGTAATGCCGCTCGTACAACGTGTTGGTAATGCCGCTCTGTACAACGTGTTGGTAATGCCGCTCTGTACAACGTGTTGGTAATGCCGCTCAGTACACCGTGTTGGTAATGCCGCTCTGTACAACGTGTTGGTAATGCCGCTCAGTACAACGTGTTGGTAATGCCGCTCTGTACAACGTGTTGGTAATGCCGCTCAGTACAACGTGTTGGTAATGCCGCTCTGTACACCGTGTTGGTAATGCCGCTCAGTACAACGTGTTGGTAATGCCGCTCAGTACAACGTGTTGGTAATGCCGCTCTGTACAACGTGTTGGTAATGCCGCTCAGTACAACGTGTTGGTAATGCCGCTCTGTACACCGTGTTGGTAATGCCGCCTCGTACAACGTGTTGGTAATGCCGCTCTGTACAACGTGTTGGTAATGCCGCTCTGTACACGTGTTGGTAATGCCGCTCTGTACACGTGTTGGTAATGCCGCTCTGTACACCGTGTTGGTAATGCCGCTCTGTACACCGTGTTGGTAATGCCGCTCAGTACACGTGTTGGTAATGCCGCTCTGTACAACGTGTTGGTAATGCCGCTCTGTACACCGTGTTGGTAATGCCGCTCTGTACACCATGTTGGTAATGCCGCTCTGTACACCATGTTGTATGCGTAATGCCGCTCTGTACACCGTGTTGGTAATGCCGCTCTGTACACCGTGTTGGTAATGCCGCTCTGTACACCGTGTTGGTAATGCCGCTCTGTACACCGTGTTGGTAATGCCGCTCTGTACACCATGTTGGTAATGCCGCTCTGTACACCATGTTGGTAATGCCGCTCTGTACACCATGTTGGTAATGCCGCTCTGTACACCTGTTGGTAATGCCGCTCTGTACACCGTGTTGGTAATGCCGCTCTGTACACCTGTTGGTAATGCCGCTCTGTACACCGTGTTGGTAATGCCGCTCTGTACACGTGTTGGTAATGCCGCTCTGTACACGTGTTGGTAATGCCGCTCTGTACACCGTGTTGGTAATGCCGCTCTGTACAACGTGTTGGTAATGCCGCTCTGTACACCATGTTCTGTACACGTGTTGGTAATGCCGCTCATACGTGTTGGTAATGCCGCTCGTACAACGTGTTGGTAATGCGCCAGTACAAGTGTGGTAATGCCGCTCAGTACAACGTGTGTAATCCGCTCGTACAAGTGTGGTAATGCCGCTCAGTACAACGTGTGGTAATGCCGCTCGTCAACGTGTTGTAATGCCGCTGTACACGTGGTATGCCGCTCGTTGTAACGCTGTATTTATGCCGCTAGTACAACGTGTTGTAATGCCGCTCGTACACGTGTGTAATCCCTCGTACACGTGTTGTAATGCCGCTCGTACGTGGTATGCCGCTCAGTACAAGTGTTGGTAATGCCCTCGTAACGTGTTGGTAATGCGCCGTACAAGTGTTGTAGCCGCTCAGTACAACGTGTTGTAATGCCGCTCGTCACTGTTGGTAAGCCGCTGTACACCGTGTTGGTAATCCTCATTCAACGTGTGGAATGCGCTCGTACACGTGTTGGTATGCGCTCAGTACACGTGTTGTATGCCGCTGTCAATGTTGGTAATGCCTCTGTACACGTTGGTAATGCCGCTCGTAACTGTTGGTAATGCCGCTACTGTTACGAACCTGTTGTATGCCGCCTTACACGTGTTGTAATGCCGCTCTGTACACTGTTGTAATGCCGCTGTCACGTGTGGTATGCGTCGTACTGTTGTATGCGTCGTACACGGTTGGTAATGCCGCTCGTACACGTGTTGTAATGCGCTCAGTAACGTGTTGTAAGCGCTGTACAAGTGTTGGTAACGCTCAGTACAACTGTTGTAATGCCTCGTACAACGTGTTGGTAATGCGCTCGTACAACGTGTTGGAATGCGCTCGACACGTGTTGGTAGCCGTCGTACACGTGTTGTAATGCGCTTACAACGTGTGGTAATGCCGTGTACAAGGTGGCGTGTTGGTAAGCCGCAGTAAACGTGTTGTAATGCCGCGTACAACGGTTGGTAATCCGCTCAACGTTGGTAATGCGCTCGTACAACGTGTAATGCCGCTCGTACAACGTGTTGTAATGCGCTCTGCACGTGTTGGTATGCCGCTGTACAACGTGTGGAATGCGCCGTACACGTGTGTAATGCGCTCGTCAAGTTTGGTAATGCGCTTCAACGTGTTGGTAATGCCGCCAGTACACGTGTTGGTAATCCCTCTTCACGTTGGTAATGCGCTAGTACAACGTGTGGTAAGCCGTCAGTACAACGTGTTGGTACCCTCTCAACTGTTGTAATGCCGCTCAGTACAACGTGTTGGTAATGCCGCTCAGTACAACGTGTTGTAATGCCACTCTGTACACCATGTTGGTAATGCGCTCTGTTCAACGTGTTGGTAATGCCGCTCTGTACAACGTGTTGGTAATGCCGCTCTGTCAACGTGTTGGTAATGCCGCTCTGTACACCGTGTTGGTAATGCCGCTCTGTACAACGTGTTGGTAATGCCGCTCAGTACACCGTGTTGTAATGCCGCTCAGTACAACGTGTTGGTAATGCCGCTCTGTTCAACGTGTTGGTAATGCCGCTCGTACAACGTGTTGGTAATGCCGCTCAGTACAACGTGTTGGTAATGCCGCTCTGTACAACTGTTGGTAATGCCGCTCTGTAACCGTGTTGGTAATGCCGCTCATTACAACGTGTTGGTAATGCCGCTCGTAAGTTGTAATCCCGTGTTGGTAATGCCGCTCAGTACACCGTGTTGGTAATGCCGCTCATGTCAACGATCGGTAACGTTGGTAATGCGCTCTGTACAACGTGTTGGTAATGCCGCTCTGTACAACGTGTTGGTAATGCCGCTCAGTACAACGTGTTGGTAATGCCGCTCTGTACAACGTGTTGGTAATGCCGCTCAGTACAACGTGTTGGTAATGCCGCTCTGTACAACGTGTTGGTAATGCCGCTCAGTACAACGTGTTGGTAATGCCGCTCAGTACAACGTGTTTGGTAATATGCCGCTCAGTACAACGTGTTGGTAATGCCGCTCAGTACAACGTGTGTAATGCCGCTCAGTACAACGTGTGGTAATGCCGCTCAGTACAACGTGTTGGTAATGCCGCTCAGTACAACGTGTTGGTAATGCCGCTCAGTACACGTGTTGGTAATGCCGCTCAGTACAACGTGTTGGTAATGCCGCTCAGTACAACGTGTTGGTAATGCCGCTCAGTACAACGTGTTGGTAATGCCGCTCATGTACAACGTGTTGGTAATGCCGCTCAGTACAACGTGTTGGTAATGCCGCTCTGTCAACGTGTTGGTAATGCCGCTCAGTACAACGTGTTGGTAATGCCGCTCTGTACAACGTGTTGGTAATGCCGCTCTGTACAACGTGTTGGTAATGCCGCTCAGTACAACGTGTTGGTAATGCCGCTCTGTACAACGTGTTGGTAATGCCGCTCAGTACAACGTGTTGGTAATGCCGCTCGATACAACGTGTTGGTAATGCCGCTCAGTACAACGTGTTGGTAATGCGCTCGTACAACGTGTTGGTAATGCCGCTCAGTACAACGTGTTGGTAATGCTGCTCTGTACAACGTGTTGTAAACCGCTTGTCAACGGTTGTAATGCCCTCTGTACAACGTGTTGGTAATGCCGCTCTGTTACAACGTGTTGGTAATGCCGCTCAGTACATACGTGTTGGTAATGCCGCTCTGTCAACGTGTTGGTAATGCCGCTCAGTACAACGTGTTGGTAACGTGTTGGTAATGCTGCTCTGTACAACGTGTTGGTAATGCCGCTCTGTACAACGTGTTGGTAATGCCGCTCAGTACAAGTTGGTAACGTGTTGGTAATGCCGCTCTGTACACGTGTTGGTAATGCCGCTCAGACAACGGTTGGTAAACGTGTTGGTAATGCTGCTCTGTACAACGTGTTGGTAATGCCGCTCTGTACAACGTGTTGGTAATGCCGCTCAGTACAACGTGTTGGTAATGCCGCTCTGTACACAGTGTTGGTAATGCCGCTCAGTACAACGTGTTGGTAATGCTGCCTGTACAACGTGTTGGTAGAGCCGCTCTGTACAACGTGTTGGTAATGCCGCTCAGTACAACGTGTTGGTAACGTGTTGGTAATTTTGCTCTGTACAACGTGTTGGTAATGCCGCTCTGTACAACGTGTTGGTAATGCCGCTCAGTACAACGTGTTGGTAACGTGTTGGTAATGCTGCTCTGTACGTGTTGGGAATGCCGCTGTGTACAACGTGTTGGTAATGCCGCTCTGTCAAGTGTTGGTAATGCCGCTCTGTTCAACGTGTTCGCAATGCCGCTTTGTCAACGTGTTGGTAATACCACTCTGTACAATGTGTTGGTAACGCCGCTAAGTACAACGTGTTGGTAATGCCGCTCAGTACAACGTGTTGGTAATGCCGCTCTGTTCCACGTGTTGGTAATGCCGCTCAGTACAACGTGTTGGTAATGCCGCTCTGTACAACGTGTTGGTAATGCTGCTCTGTACAACGTGTTGGTAATGCCGCTCAGTACAACGTGTTGGTAATGCCGCTCTGTTCAACGTGTGTTATACCGCTCTGTTCAATGTGTTGATAATGCCGCTCAGTACAACGTGTTGGTAATGCCGCTCAGTACAACGTGTTGGTAATGCCGCTCTGTACAACGTGTTGGTAATGCCGCTCTGTACAACGTGTTGGTAATGCCGCTCTGTACACAGTGTTGGTAATGCTGCTCGTACAACGTGTTGGTAATGCCGCTCTGTACAACGTGTTGGTAATGCCGCTCTGTACAACGTGTTGGTAATGCCGCTCTGTACAACGTGTTGGTAATGCCGCTCTGTACAACGTGTTGGTAATGCCGCTCTGTACAACGTGTTGGTAATGCCGCTCTGTACACGTGTTGGTAATGCCGCTCTGTACAACGTGTTGGTAATGCCGCTCAGTACAACGTGTTGGTAATGCCGCTCAGTACAACGTGTTGGTAATGCCGCTCAGTACAACGTGTTGGTAATGCCTCTCTGTACAATGTGTTGGTAATGCTGCTAAATACAACGTGTTGGTAATGCCGCTCAGTACAACGGATGGTGTGCGGTGCGTGTTTTGCTGTCTGACTCTCGCTCTCAAAAGTTTGGATGCGTGTAATAATTATTCCCTACGCACACCCACACCAAACGCACATGGATAGCCAGGCAACACACGAGTTAGAATTTTTTTTCTTTATAATTATGCTGCCTGAACCATCAAACATACATTCATGTGAACTGGTACAAATCAATACATGTCACTGCATAGCATATAGATCAAGATATCAATACATAGGAACTTCAGTCATCAGGTATCAGCATATCATAGTACATATCTTGATATCACTCACAGATCTCGCCGGCGCCGTCCACAGTGTCTCACATATGCAGTCAACACACTCGGTTCTACCCAAGCCACAGTCTACAACACTAAAAGAAGACAAATAAGGATAACCAAGGTCCCCACATAATAAGCACAGCCGTTCACAAACACAAGCGATGAAGAAGAAGAAACAGGGTCTCCACACAACAAGCACAATAAATCACGTCAAACTATCAGAAGAAGAACCGCAAATTCACAAGGCACAGTAATCCATAGCAGAAGAACCGCAGATTCACAAAGCACAGCAATCCACAGAAGTAGAACCGCAGATTCATAAAGCACAGCAATCCATAGAAGAAGAACCGCAAATTCACAAAGCACAGCAATCCACAGAAGAAGAGTCGCAGATTCATAAAGCACAGTAAACCATAGAAGACTTGTAGATTCACAAGGCACAGCAACCAATATTGAATCCCCGGAGAACACGATTTCAGCAAAGTCCCATAGAACACAATAAACTTCGATTCCACGTATTGTTGATCTAAAACAAAAATTAATTAGCTTCTCCGTGTATTGATATTACAATGTTCACATCAATAACTTCAGCCCACCGACGCACATGAGGTGGTACAATTAGAGCACATAAATATTCTTGCAGGAGTTTTAAGTCACTCTCGGCGACACAGCATTCACAACATTTCTATAACAATTAAATTTCCTGGTACATATTTCGCTGGTACCGTCATCAGAAGTATCGCACATACACAGTGAATATCAACGTACTACTGACTTGAAAGTCAGCCTCTCCACATAGTAACACTACGGAGAAAACGACGATTAAAACAAAATAAATTAGGCTGGACACCAAAGCCTCGGCCGTTAGTTCTTGCTCTCTCTCTCGTCTAATACTATTATTTTCGTCATGCAGTTACCTATGTCATTTTAAGTTGACGTCATAATTTACGTTGACGTCACAATACTCCCCCTCCTCAAACAAAAAACAATGACCGAATTGTTTTTTGAAGAAGAAGTAAACAAACAGCAGAATACACAAACCCAGAAATCACATTCACTCAACGGAAAACGAAGCTGCTCACGGCTCACAGAAAAACACAAGTTGTCGTCCCAACGAACTCTGAAGCCCTTTGACATGCTAGCTTGTTGCTGACCTCACAGACAGCCTCTCCATACCCACACAGGGTAGAGACCACACATATCTACTGACCACTCGGTCAGCCTCTCCATACCCCAACAGGGTAGAGACAATGGCTGGGCATGGGCTGCACCCCACACCCGGATGGCAATACACATACAATGTCTACTGACCACTCGGTCAGCCTCTCCATACCCACACAGGGTAGAGACCACACATATCTACTGACCACTTGGTCAGCCTCTCCATACCCACACAGGGTAGAGACAATGGCTAAGCATTCCCGCTCAATACTACTGTACGCCTTCTCACGATTCAGCAACTTTCGACTAGCGAACACGACTGGGTGAAGAACATCATTATTCTCCTAAGCAATACAGTACCCAAACCAACAGAACTAGCATCAGTCCTGAGAAATAAAGGATTACCAAATCTAGGTAACAACACACAGGTGCAGAAGACAAGATTTCCTGAATCTTCCTCAAAGCTTCAGCACACTCAGGAGTCCAAGAAACGGACCTGAAATCAATGCAGAAACGACACGTACAATCTTTCTTCCTGACGAACACAACTGGAGATGCATACGGACTATTCGATGGCTCAGTGATGTCAAGATCCAACATGATACCAATCTCTCTCTCAACAACCTCTTTTGCAGAAAAGGGGGTATCATAACACTTCTTTCTAACAGGGACATCTGTTGTAAGAGGGATCTGTAATAGTACATCACCTGAGAAAGAACCTGGTTTGGGGTCAAAATGTCCTGAAAATCATCAAAGATTACACGCAACTCGCTGGTACTTTTGTCAGACAAAGTACAATCAAACTGTACAGAACGAACATCTTCATCTGGCATAGAAGACGCCATCGGAACAGTTAAAGTGGGAATGGGTAAAGCGTCATCACAGTCCTGGACGACACCAACTGTACAAACCACTTCACGAACAGTACAAACAGACTCCGGAGAGGGATCCACAGAAAGACCAATTCCTGGAGAACTGTCCAAAGAACCCTGTTCTTGCTCACAAGCCAAAGGTGCTATCTCTGACCCAGGCACTGAAGTACCTTGTGAAAGAACGACTGTAGGTACAACATCAGAAGTAGACACAGCAGACACATCAGAAGACGCTGACTGAAAGCAAGACTTCAATGACTCATCCTTCTGTTTCTGAACAAGAGCAGAATGGAAAATGTTCAGATCATCAGGGATCTGACACAAAGGCTTTTTGTCCACAACATGTTTATCTCTAGCCCTCGTAAGGCGGTTACAGAGAAAGGTTCAACAGATACATCACTAAACTCACCGCTCACAGAAACTCCAGGTACATTACCCACAATGAGATCTGCGACAGGGCTATCCAAGACACAACAAGTCAAATCGCCAACAAAATAAGGACAACTGACTGACACTGTAGCTAATGGAAACTCATCCACACGACCACCAAAAGAAACACACTTCACTGTGGTTCCTAACATCTGACTGTCAGAAACTAACCGTTTGCGAACGTCACAAATAGTAGCACCAGTATCACGCAGAACAGAACTCAAAGTGCCATTCACAGAACCAGACTCCAAACGTAATTTGCCTGTGAAGTCACCAGCTGCTAGACAAGCAAAAGGAGTATCAAGAACAGAGCAACAAGCAATGGACTGTTTGCTGTCAGCTGAGTTCTTGACAACAGTGGAGTTACTAACTACAAAAGGACATTCATCTGGGTGGCTAAGGTTACAAATTCTACAAGGGTTTCTACCTGACTTCCATGGACACCTAGCAGCTACATGTCCTGTCTTTTTATACAAAAAACACACAACACTTGTAAACTGATCAGAAGCACTTTCTGAGGAACTCTTACTGCCAGAGGTATAACGGGCGCCACGACCACGATAACGGCTACCGCCAAAGTTATTTCCACGACCAGCTGAGTAACCAGAGCTCTGATGACCACAATAACAGCTACCACCAAAGTTACTTCCACGATCAGCTGAGGAACCAGAGTAGTGGCCACTGTTTTGAAAAGTAGAGTATCTGTTTCCTCTGTCAGACTGACCACAGTATGGAGTTCTATCAGACTGACCGGGATACGGATTTCTATCAAACTGACCAGGAGTTTTGTATCCAACAGAAGCAAAAATGTTTACATCAGCTTTCCTAGAAAGCACCTTAGTAGGATGAGCATGTCTGTATGACTCTGCAGACTTGATCATTTCATCAAACGTTTTCACATCTTTTTCACACAAAAAAGTAGCCAAGTCCTTAGAGACACACTCCAAAAACTGCTCACGCAAGATAAGATCCACCAGACCTTCAAAAGACTTATCATTTTTTGACAAAGAGACCCAACGGTCAAACAAACGTCTAAGTTCAACTGCAAAGGTCTCGAAAGGTTCATCTGAGCTAGGTTTAGCCTCACGAAAACGCTTACGAAAACCATCTGGAGTACATTGAAATTTTTTCAGCAAGCTCTCTTTCAAAAGCTCGTAAGACACAACATTATTTTCAGCGAGACTGTGATAGAGAGTTAAAGCGGAACCCTCAAGTAGTGCAGACAGGTATGTAACCCACAAACTCTCAGACCATCCTAAGGACCGAGCATGGGTTTCAAAACGAAACAAGCAACTGTCTATATCATCAGTTCTTTCCTTGAAAGGGGGCAACTTAGGAAAAGTAGGACGAGGGGCGTTAAACCTGGGAAAACCAGAACCCTGACTCTCACTGTCCTGTCCTGAGACCGCACTCTGCTGAGAAGTTATTTGTAACTGTATTCTTTTAGTTTCCTCTATCTCTTCCATTCTTTTTTGTTTCCTCTTCCTCTTGCATTCTTTTTGTTTCCTCTTGCATTCTTTTTGTTTCTTCTTGCATTCTTTTTGTTTCTTCTTGCTCTTGTATTTGTATCTGCTCTCTTTTAGTTATCTCTTCTTCCTGCATTCTTTTCATTTTGATTCTTTCCTCTCTTTCCATATCTTGAGCAATGCATTTATCCACATAGGCCAACAGATCTTCTCCCTCCAGACCACATAATTTACCTCGTTGTAAATATTTAGCGAAAACTTTGTCCTCGTCCATAGAGGACACAACAGGACTTTCTTCCTTAGCCTTTTGTGCCATAATGAAAATATGAAATAATGTCCTGTCAAACCCGAGACACACACTAGTGGATCAAATACAAACAATTGCTATCACAAGCAAAAAAGGTTTGAAACCCCTGTCCACTAAAATATATATATATATATATATATATATATATATATATATATATATATATGAATTCCAAAGAGGATTTTTTTTTTCAAACAAACATTAACGACAATCACTCTTAAAAAGACTAAGTATTATCAAACCCAACTAACAAAAAGATAAATAATGAAACAGGATTTCAGGGATATGGGGAGAAAGAAAAACACAATCGATAATCAATGCCAAATTTTCAGCAACAAGTATAAATCAAGCAATGACATGAGAGTAATAACGAATATAATCAATGTATTGTTATTTTATTTATTTATTTATTTATTTTTTAACACACTAAGCATTCAAAATAAAACAACTAATAACTTTTTTTTTTTTTAACTGGTTCAGGGCAGCCACTCACACACTCATTTATTCAAGAGAAAAGAACCCTAAGAATGCTGAAGAAGCCACACAATCCCCAAGTAAAGATAAAAACAGAAATAATCAAAGAGATAACTGAAGATAATGAAAATAAAGCCCACAAAGGAAGGAAGAACTAGGAACTAGGCCCTCGTATCTCCAGAAACTATACAGAAGGAGATACCCCGTTACGCTGGAGACGGGAAAGAAAGTAGACAAGAACAGTCATAAAACAAAACAATACAACACAACTCAATTGTTCAAAAGAAAAGTCTGTGAACGTGACCTATTACTTCTAATTGGGCAATTATATGTGTACAAAAACAAATCCTACCACTAAGGCGATTTTTAATTCAATAGCAAAAGAAATTTAACTACGGGGTCACCAGATGTTACGGATGGTGTGCGGTGCGTGTTTTGCTGTCTGACTCTCGCTCTCAAAAGTTTGGATGCGTGTAATAATTATTCCCTACGCACACCCACACCAAACGCACATGGATAGCCAGGCAACACACGAGTTAGAATTTTTTTTCTTTATAATTATGCTGCCTGAACCATCAAACATACATTCATGTGAACTGGTACAAATCAATACATGTCACTGCATAGCATATAGATCAAGATATCAATACATAGGAACTTCAGTCATCAGGTATCAGCATATCATAGTACATATCTTGATATCACTCACAGATCTCGCCGGCGCCGTCCACAGTGTCTCACATATGCAGTCAACACACTCGGTTCTACCCAAGCCACAGTCTACAACACTAAAAGAAGACAAATAAGGATAACCAAGGTCCCCACATAATAAGCACAGCCGTTCACAAACACAAGCGATGAAGAAGAAGAAACAGGGTCTCCACACAACAAGCACAATAAATCACGTCAAACTATCAGAAGAAGAACCGCAAATTCACAAGGCACAGTAATCCATAGCAGAAGAACCGCAGATTCACAAAGCACAGCAATCCACAGAAGTAGAACCGCAGATTCATAAAGCACAGCAATCCATAGAAGAAGAACCGCAAATTCACAAAGCACAGCAATCCACAGAAGAAGAGTCGCAGATTCATAAAGCACAGTAAACCATAGAAGACTTGTAGATTCACAAGGCACAGCAACCAATATTGAATCCCCGGAGAACACGATTTCAGCAAAGTCCCATAGAACACAATAAACTTCGATTCCACGTATTGTTGATCTAAAACAAAAATTAATTAGCTTCTCCGTGTATTGATATTACAATGTTCACATCAATAACTTCAGCCCACCGACGCACATGAGGTGGTACAATTAGAGCACATAAATATTCTTGCAGGAGTTTTAAGTCACTCTCGGCGACACAGCATTCACAACATTTCTATAACAATTAAATTTCCTGGTACATATTTCGCTGGTACCGTCATCAGAAGTATCGCACATACACAGTGAATATCAACGTACTACTGACTTGAAAGTCAGCCTCTCCACATAGTAACACTACGGAGAAAACGACGATTAAAACAAAATAAATTAGGCTGGACACCAAAGCCTCGGCCGTTAGTTCTTGCTCTCTCTCTCGTCTAATACTATTATTTTCGTCATGCAGTTACCTATGTCATTTTAAGTTGACGTCATAATTTACGTTGACGTCACAGTGTTGGTAATGCCGCTCAGTACAACGTGTTGGTAATGCCGCTCAGTACAACGTGTTGGTAATGCCGCTCTGTACAACATGTTGGTAATGCCGCAACATGTTCAACGTGTTGGTAATGCCGCTCTGTTCAACGTGTTGGTAATGCCGCTCTGTTCAACGTGTTGGTAATGCCGCTCAGTACAACGTGTTGGTAATGCCGCTCTGTTCAACCGTGTTGGTAATGCCGCTCGTTCAACGTGTTGGTAATGCCGCTCTGTCAACGTGTTGGTAATGCCGCTCAGTACAACGTGTTGGTAATGCCGCTCTGTACAACGTGTTGGTAATGCCGCTCGTCACCGTGTTGGTAATGCCGCTCTGTCAACGTGTTGGTAATGCCGCTCGTACACCGTGTTGTAATGCCGCTCTGTACAACGTGTTGGTAATGCCGCTTGTACACCGTGTTGGTAATGCGCTCTGTACACGTGTTGTAATGCCGCTCTGTACAACGTGTTGGTAATGCCGCTTGTTCAACGTGTTGGTAATGCCGCTCAGTACAACGTGTTGGTAATGCCGCTCTGTACAACGTGTTGGTAATGCCGCTCTGTACAACGTGTTGGTAATGCCGCTCTGTACAACGTGTTGGTAATGCCGCTCAGTACAACGTGTTGGTAATGCCGCTCAGTACACGTGTTGGTAATGCCGCTCTGTACAACGTGTTGGTAATGCCGCTCAGTACAACGTGTTGGTAATGCCGCTCTGTACAACGTGTTGGTAATGCGCTCAGTACACCCTTTTGTAATGCCGCTCTGTACAACGTGTTGGTAATGCCGCTCTGTACAACGTGTTGGTAATGCCGCTCTGTACAACGTGTTGGTAATGCCGCTCAGTACAACGTGTTGGTAATGCCGCTCTGTACAACGTGTTGGTAATGCCGCTCAGTACAACGTGTTGGTAATGCCGCTCAGTACAACGTGTTGGTAATGCCGCTCAGTACAACGTGTTGGTAATGCCGCTCAGTACAACGTGTTGGTAATGCCGCTCAGTACAACGTGTTGGTAATGCCGCTCAGTACAACGTGTTGGTAATGCCGCTCAGTACAACGTGTTGGTAATGCCGCTCAGTACAACGTGTTGGTAATGCCGCTCAGTTACAACGTGTTGGTAATGCCGCTCAGTACAACGTGTTGGTAATGCCGCTCAGTACAACGTGTTGGTAATGCCGCTCGTACAACGTGTTGGTAATGCCGCTCTGTACAACGTGTTGGTAATGCCGCTCTGTACAACGTGTTGGTAATGCCGCTCTGTACAACGTGTTGGTAATGCCGCTAGTACAACGTGTTGGTAATGCCGCTCAGTACAACGTGTTGGTAATGCCGCTCAGTACAACGTGTTGGTAATGCCGCTCAGTACAACGTGTTGGTAATGCCGCTCAGTACAACGTGTTGGTAATGCCGCTCGTACAACGTGTTGGTAATGCCGCTCAGTACAACGTGTTGGTAATGCCGCTCAGTAAAACGTGTTGGTAATGCCGCTCAGTACAACGTGTTGGTAATGCCGCTCTGTACAACGTGTTGTAATGCCGCTCTGTAGAAATCATGGCGAGGTAGATAAGAAAGACCTGTTAGACAGACACTGAAACAGTCAATGACCATGTGCTGAGTCACATTTTCCCTGCTTCATAAGTTCGGGGAAAGGAGCGAGTTAGAGAGAATAAGAAGTGAAAAGTGTGAAAACTGGCTAAGAAACCAGCTTTATGTAGAATTGGTATTGTTTAGTAATAATGACAAAATGTAAACAGACAAAGGGACTGACCAGATTCTCCTGTTTTGGTGATTATTTTGCATATATCATGTCAAATCAGTAAAATGAAACCTGATCCTCGACAGTTTTTGAACGAGTCAAAGGGCCAGTATAAAATCGAAAAATACAGAGTACTGCATGGAAATGCGATTCAAAGAATGACGGAGAAAGTGGTAGTACCCACACCAGCATCTAGTGGAAAGTAACAAAGACAATGGATGTCTAGAAATGTTGATACCTTCTAGTCTTTTTACACGGAACGCTGTACATATACGAATCGTATGTTTAGTTAATGACCTGATCTTGCTTTGCCTTTATCTGTTGTGATTATGGTATGTGTTTGCAATTGTGCAAAAAACAACAACAAACAAACAAACAAAAAAAAACAACAACAAAAAACAAAAAACAAACAAACAAACAAACAAACAAAAAA
>CM065728.1:74316463-74318963 GCA_033310375.1 Conus canariensis | reverse complement strand
GAGCTAAGAGACGGGAGGAGGGAGGGAGAGAGGAAGGGGCACCTAAACAGGGTAATTCAAAGGGTTGAACTCACGTTGTAATGATTACAGGAAAACCAGGTATTTCCGCTGCTTATTGCACGATCATTCTGCCAATGCCAGCAAGTTGCCAGACAGACACAGCCCCCCCCCCCCCCCGCCTCCTCCCCTTCCCCTTCTCTCCTGCCCCCTCACCCACACAATGGTTTTTCCTGTCTGTCCACAGGTGGGAAGGTGGTCCAGCGGATGACGCACTCCTCTAAGGGAGCAATAGAATCCTGGGTTTGGGTTCGAGTCTGGTATAGAACGTTTTTTGTTATTTCTTCATCCCTCCCCACCAGTGCCCTCTCTCCCCTCCTCTTCACTAGACCTGGAAGTTGCGGTCAGAGTGCCAGTATTTCAGGAATCAGACCAAGAATCGACATCCTGTGTGAAGCGTGCTCCGTGCGCACGTAAAAGGACCTACAGCAATAGAGGAGGTATCTCAGGCAATATGTTTTGCGGTCAAATCCAAATTCACAGTGCAACAAAATAGGAACAGAAGAGAAAAGGAGAAAACAGAAAAAAAAAACGACAACGTGGGTGTCGCTGTACTATGGCGACTCTCACAGGGAGAGAAGTATGATGTGACGATGAAGGGAGACAATGCCTCTTATACTGTATGCGCTGACCAAGGGACTGGAGAACAGGGGGAAAGGAGAGGGGGAGGGGGGGGGGGGGGAAATGAGGAAGAAGAGTGAGGGGACGGGGAAGGAGGAGGTGGGGGTTCCAGGGCTGTCCTAGATGGTCTCCCTTTCACCCCCCCCCCCTCCCTCATCCTAACCCTCTTCCCGTTCTATTTCTGAAAAGAAAATCTGAAACTCTTCAAACAGTGGATTCGGCAATAACAAAGAAATAGTAAACAAAAAACAACAAACAAACCCAAAACAAAACAAAAAAAAACCCCAACAACCCCACGTCATCTGCAAATCAATATCAACAACACTCACATGACGCAAACACCCCTCTCCAATCCCCGTTCCCCACAACCCCAACCCCGTCCCTCCTTCCCCGAACCACCCCCCGCCTATGTACCACCCCAACCCCACTTGGCCAATTTTTTTTTTTTTTTTTTTTGGTGGTAAGTGCTTTTTATTTGCTTAACGAGAACAAGTTCTGCTGCTGTAATCTCCCTGTCTTCTGGCCAGTTCCCCCCTTTCCCCCCTTGCCCTCTTCCTCCCGCCCCCCACCCCCAACACAGATAATCCCCCTCCGGCAGGTCGATTTCGTTCGGTAACCGACAGTAGTTTTTTTTTTTACTTGTCACCTTCTTTCCCGCCCTCCGTCCGCCCTCTCTTTACCCGGATTTACCCACTGCTCTGCAGGTTTTTGGCCACCGATGACACTTACAAAGAAGCTGGATGCCCCCCCATTCCTCAAAGGGATGATCCGCCCCTGCAATCTCTCTCAGTTTTGCTCTACTGCCACTCGGTCACTCTGTCTGTCTGTCTGTCTGTCTCAATCTGTCTATCTGTCTGTCTGTCTCAATCTGTCTGTCTAAGTCTGTCTTTCTGTCTGTCTCAGTCTGTCTGTCTCTCTGTCTGTCTCAGTCTGTCTGTCTCTCTGTCTGTCTCAGTCTGTCTGTCTCAATCTGTCTCAGTCTGTCTGTCTGTCTCAGTCTGTCTGTCTGTCTCAGTCTGTCTGCCTGTCTCAGTCTGTCTGTCTGTCTCTTTCTCTCGGTCTGTGTCTTTGCCATTTTTCTAATCGATTTCTCTCGTTTAACTTGTCTGTAAAGTTGCCTGTCTGTGTGTCTGTCTGTGTTGTGTGTCTGTCTGTCTGTCTATCTATCTATCTATCTTCTATCTATCTATCTATCTATCTATCTATCTATCTATCTATCTATCTATCTATCTATCTTCTATCTATCTCTGTCTGTCTAAGTGTCCCGATTTGTTTCGTTGTCTCTCTCTTGTTCGCTTTTTTCTGCTTCCTTATACACACACCTACACACCGACCGACCAACCAACCCACTCTCTCTCTCACACACACACACACGCACACACACACACACCACACACACACACACACACACACACACACACACACACACACACACACACACACAGATAGATAGATAGATAGAAGACAGACAGACAGACAGATAAACAGACAGACAGATAGATAGATAGATAGATAGATAGTAGATAGATAGATAGATAGATAGATAGATAGATAGATAGATAGATAGATAGGTGAGTAGATAGACATGCCTCCAAAAATAACGAAAATTGAGGGGTGTGATGGAGTTATTAAAGAGGTCTACAGAGTGTGAGGTGGTGTGCGCATATGTGTGTGGACGGTAATCGGTGTGGGTGTTCGAATGTGTGCGTAATTACGTATGCGTGTGATGCGTGTAGGTTCACGCGTTTGCGCGTTTGTAGATGCACGTGTGTCAATATCTGTTTTTTACAGCAGCAACAACAAACAACTACAACAACAACAA
>CM065728.1:74303963-74311463 GCA_033310375.1 Conus canariensis | reverse complement strand
ACACCCCTGCATAAGGGACCAATAAACAGTCTGACTCTCTCTTCTTCTTCTTCTTTCTTGTTGTTGTTGTTGTTGTTGTTGTTGTTGTTGTTGTTCTTCTTCTTCTTCTTCTTCTTCTTCTTCTTCTTCTTCTTCTTCTTCTTCTTCTTCTTCTTCTTTCTTTCTTTCTTTCTTTCTTTCTTTCTTCTTTCTTTCTTTCTTTCTTTCTTTTTTCTTTCTTTCTCTTCTTTTCTTTCTTTCTTCTTCTTCTTTCTTTCTTTTCCTTTCTTTCTTCTTCTTCTTTCTTTCTTTCTTTCTTTCTTTCTTTCTTCTTCTTTTTCTTCTTCTTCTTCTTCTTGTTCTTCTTGTTCTTGTTCTTCTTCTTCTTCTTCTTCTTCTTCTTCTTCTTCTTCTTCTTCTTCTTCTTCTTCTCTCTGTGTCTGTTTTCAGCCTACTCTATCCCATCCCATCATCATAGCAAATCATCAAATCAATGTCAGTCTGGAACCAAGTCCTCTTCTGCAAGCTCAAAACAGCCGTTCCAGCCCTTTCCTCTCATTATCTCCCTTGGCATTATCTCCCTTCGTAACAGTGCTTTCCGGGTAACGGGGGACTGGGTACCCTTTCTGAGAAAATGAAGTGGTCTTTGATGTCATGGGGGCGGGGCAGGTGAGGGTGGAGGGGAGGGGAAGGTGGGGGTGGGGTGGGGGTTGGTGGTGGGCAGAGCGATAAACATCGTGACTGGAATCGACTGGATAGGTTGGAAAATAAAATGAATCCCAGAATATTCGTGAAGTAATTGATGCACGTGCGTGCACCCGCATTTTCCAATACGCTGCAGATGTAGAAGTTAATACCGTGGGCGGGAGATAGGAGGGGAAGTGGGGGAGGTGCCGGAGAGAGAGAGAGAGAGAGAGAGAGAGAGAGAGAGAGAGAGAGAGAGAGAGAGAGAGAGAGAGAGAGAGAGAGAGAGAGAGAGAGAGAGAGAGAGAGAGAGTCAGGAAACAGGAGAAAGATCAGATAAAAGTAGCAGAAGAGGACGACGAAGTATGAGACAGAACTTTCAACCGTTTTTTTTTTTTGTAGGCTGGTATATCATTAATCATAGATCCTTGGCAAGCATCCTGAGCGTTGGAACTATTACTTGGACACAGCCTCTCACAGGCCTGGAGATCTTTGGCATGTCTGCTGACCAGAGAAATGTTGATTTGAACATTTGATGTGAGGAAACAATGTGTTATTTGTGGTGACTGCAAAGAAGGAGGAGTTTTGTTTTCCCCTTGGAAAATTGAAACAGAATTGGGGTCCGTGAACCCAGAATGGTTTGTTGTGTTTGTAAGGCAAATTGGTCGTCTGCAGGACCTGAAAAAGAAGTTTGTGAAATGGGCGAATGAATTGAGGTCAGTGTGACCTGGATTTTTTTTTGAAAGCACTGTATCAATACTTTGTATAAGAGGGACGTCTTGTTGAATAACACATTGGAAAAAAGAAAAGAAAAGGGGATATATTAAAACACCCTCGCGCCAAAAGATGTAGGTCGCAAACAGACAGAAGAAAATAGAAACTTAAGATTGTATTCTGGTTTGTTATCTTGAAAGAGATGTGTTGTTGTGTGCGGGGCGCATGATTGTCTCTGTGTGCATGTCAGTGTGTGCATGGGGACCGTTATGTGACAGACAGCCATAACCCCAACATGATTGTCTGTGTGCATGTCAGTGTGTGCATGGGGACCGTTATGTGACAGACAGCCATAACCCCAACATGATTGTCTGTGTGTGCATGTCAGTGTGTGCATGGGGACCGTTATGTGACAGACAGCCATAACCCCAACATGATTGTCTGTGTGTGCATGTCAGTGTGTGCATGGGGACCGTTATGTGACAGACAGCCATAACCCCAACATGATTGTCTGTGTGCATGTCAGTGTGTGCATGGGGACCGTTATGTGACAGACAGCCATAACAACAACATGATTGTCTGTGTGCATGTCAGTGTGTGCATGGGGACCGTTATGTGACAGACAGCCATAACCCCAACATGATTGTCTCTGTGTGCATGTCAGTGTGTGCATGGGGACCGTTGTGTGACAGACAGCCATAACCCCAACATGATTGTCTGTGTGCATGTCAGTGTGTGCATGGGGACCGTTGTGTGACAGACAGCCATAACCCCAACATGATTGTCTGTGTGTGCATGTCAGTGTGTGCATGGGACCGTTGTGTGACAGACAGCCATAACCCCAACATGATTGTCTGTGTGCATGTCAGTGTGTGCATGGGGACCGTTGTGTGACAGACAGCCATAACCCCAACATGATTGTCTGTGTGCATGTCAGTGTGTGCATGGGGACCGTTGTGTGACAGACAGCCATAACCCCAACATGATTGTCTGTGTGCATGTCAGTGTGTGCATGGGGACCGTTGTGTGACAGACAGCCATAACCCCAACATGATTGTCTGTGTGCATGTCAGTGTGTGCATGGGGACCGTCGTGTGACAGACAGCCATAACCCCAACATGATTGTCTGTGTGCATGTCAGTGTGTGCATGGGGACCGTTATGTGACAGACAGCCATAACCCCAACATGATTGACTGTGTGCATGTCAGTGTGTGCATGGGGACCGTTATGTGACAGACAGCCATAACCCCAACATGATTGTCTGTGTGCATGTCAGTGTGTGCATGGGGACCGTTATGTGACAGACAGCCATGACCCCAACATGATTGTCTGTGTGCATGTCAGTGTGTGCATGGGGACCGTTATGTGACAGACAGCCATAACCCCAACATGATTGTCTGTGTGCATGTCAGTGTGTGCATGGGGACCGTTATGTGACAGACAGCCATAACCCCAACATGATTGTCTGTGTGCATGTCAGTGTGTGCATGGGGACCGTTAGGTGACAGACAGCCATAACCCCAACATGATTGTCTGTGTGCATGTCAGTGTGTGCATGGGGACCGTTATGTGACAGACAGCCATAACCCCAACATGATTGTCTGTGTGTATGTCAGTGTGTGCATGGGGACCGTTATGTGACAGACAGCCATAACCCCAACATGATTGTCTGTGTGCATATCAGTGTGTGCATGGGGACCGTTGTGTGACAGACAGCCATAACCCCAACATGATTGTCTGTGTGCATGTCAGTGTGTGCATGGGGACCGTCGTGTGACAGACAGCCATAACCCCAACATGATTGTCTGTGTGCATGTCAGTGTGTGCATGGGGACCGTTATGTGACAGACAGCCATAACCCCAACATGATTGTCTGTGTGCATGTCAGTGTGTGTATGGGGACCGTATGTGACAGACAGCCATAACCCCAACATGATTGTCTGTGTGCATGTCAGTGTGTGTATGGGGACCGTTATGTGACAGACAGCCATAACCCCAACATGATTGTCTGTGTGCATGTCAGTGTGTGCATGGGGACCGTTGTGTGACAGACAGCCATAACCCCAACATGATTGTCTGTGTGCATGTCAGTGTGTGCATGGGGACCGTCGTGTGACAGACAGCCATAACCCCAACATGATTGTCTGTGTGCATGTCAGTGTGTGCATGGGGACCGTTATGTGACAGACAGCCATAACCCCAACATGATTGTCTGTGTGCATGTCAGTGTGTGCATGGGGACCGTTATGTGACAGACAGCCATAACCCCAACATGATTGTCTGTGTGCATGTCAGTGTGTGCATGGGGACCGTTGTGTGACAGACAGCCAAAACCCCAACATGTTCTTTCTTTCAATAACAAATAATGCTTTTCTGTTCTTTCGAAGTTTCCAGTGAGGGATATTTTGGATTCACGTTCTCTTACTAAGAATTTTCGATCTGAATTTCCTCTACATGAGCATGTTCTTATAGCTGTATGTACCGTACGTATTAGTTATATGAACCGTTTGTTGTTGCTGCTGCAAAAACAGATATTGACACACGTGCACCTACAAATGCACAAACGCGTGAACGCACACGCGCTTACACACATACATAATTATGCACACATACAAACACCTACGCCCACTACCATGCACACACACACACACAAGCACACCATCTCAAACCACTTAGACCTCTTTGACCACTCTACAAACCCCTCAGTTCGTTATTTTTGGAGGCATATCCATCTCTCTCTCTAGGTGAGTGAGTGATGAGTGAAGTGTGTGTGTGTGTGTGGTGTGTTGTGTGGGTGTGGGAAGGATTAGAGGGAGTAGTAGGTGAATGGTGTGTTGTTGTGTGTGTTGTGCATTGTGGGATTTGTAGGGTATAAAAGGACAACAGACCCCGAAATATTCTCAATACCTGGACTTCCTGGGGATCTTCCACAAGGGATCTATCAAGCGAAGGACCTTAACCATGCTGATCTCATCATCTCTGGGGATCTTCCTCAAGGGATCTATCAAGTGAAGGACCTTAACCATGCTGATCTAATTATCTCTGGGGATCTTCCTCAAGGGAGCTATCAAGTGAAGGACCTTAACCATGCTGATCTAATTATCTCTGGGGATCTTCCTCAAGGGAGCTATCAAGTGAAGGACCTTAACCATGCTGATCTAATCATCTCTGGGGGTATTCCTCAAGGGAGCTATCAAGTGAAGGACCTTAACCATGCTGATCTAATCATCTCTGGGGCTCTTCCTCAAGGGATCTATCAAGTGAAGGACATTAACCATGCTGATCTAATCATCTCCCTGGAAGCATACCTAGGTCAGCCCTAATCACCGGTTCCTGTAATTAGTATTCTGCCGGGCAGAGCGTGAACAGTGTTCACATTGGACACTCCGTGCACGTGCAACATGTTGGATCACTGTCACTACAATGACAAATGGGGGCCGGAATAGCTCAGTGGTACAGCGCCGGACTCGCAATCTTGGTGATCCTGGGGTTGCGGGTTCGACTATCCGCCGTGCCGTTTCGGTACAGTGGGATTTTTCCCTCGGAGTTAACATTGGTTCTGACTCCATTTCCTATACAGTCCTTTGAATGAGACTATAAACCGAGTTTCCGTGTGTGAACGCACGCATGTCTTGCACACACGTAAAATCCCATCACCAACTTTCGGAAGAGAAGGCCAGTTTGGCCGTTGGTATGGATGACACGTTACACATAGCATGCACCGTGCGTGAGAAATGGAAAGAATGAAGGAAGTAAGGAAATTGAGTGAACGATATTGAACGATACTGACTGGATGACACGGGAAACGACTGAATGAAGCGCCAGCTGGCAGCTCTTCAGTCGGCACTACCCAGGTAGGCAGCCCGTTGTGTAAACGAGTGTGGATTGTAAAGCGCTTAGAGCTTGGTCTCTAGCCAAGGATAGGCGCTATATAAATATTCATTATTGTAGTATAATAATAAATGGGTTCAAATTCAGTGAGTTTCCCGGGTTTTCTTCTTTGTCCTCAGATGTGACCAGGGGCCTGATTGATAGACGGAAGACCAGTCACATATACAGTGAGAGGGGTCTCCAGTGCTATTGTGGTCAGTCAATCTTCCAGAATGAAGCGTTTTTCTCTCTCTCTCTCTCTCTCTCTCTCTCTCTCTCTCTCTCTCTCTCTCTCTCTTCTCTCTCTCTCTCTCAGATGTCGCTGTCGTGTTATCATCAGATGACGAACTTGTAATTAAATCAGTTGCGAAATTCACCGCAGAAGTATTGAACATTAGACAGATGAAGGATAGTGAAATTTAAGAGAATGCATTATAAGAGATATCTGAATGGATAATATCACTCATCGTATGTGAAGGAGATCAGTAAGACAGAATGTCATTTGATTGAGTGGATGGTCGAGTCAGTCTTACGATTTTTTTTAAACGTTACTGTATCATTCCTGTGTGCGAGGACATACGGAGATTTTATTTGTTTTTGTTAACTTTTGATTTGATACACACTGGGAATAAATGTATACTGTTTGTTTACAAGGAAAGGAAGAGGTAAATGTTATTGTTCTGTTACCCCCTCCCCCCTTGTCAAAAGATCTCTTTGGTAATGACAATAAAATATCAAAGTGTCAGGTCTCTCTCTCTCTGTCTCTCTCTGTCTCTCTCTGTCTCTGTCTGTCTGTCTGTCTGTCTGTCTGTCTGTCTGTCTCTCTCTATCTCTCTCTCTCTCTCTCTCTCTCTCTCTCTCTCTCTCTGTGTCTCTGTCTGTCTGTCTGTCTCTCGAGTTTCCTTCGAATTGCTGAAAATCGAAGTCGGCGATTAACTTGTTTTGTTTTTTACATTTGCACGTGGTACATCATTTTCAGCTCCAGGACTTCATCTGAAAACGACCATCAGAACAGCACCATGCCAGGAGCTTAGGCTTCGGGGGCGGGGAGTGCAGACAGCTTACCTGGATATCATTTCACCTCTGACCCCGCTAAGCCCAGTGCACGTGCGGTCAGAATGTCTGGCCTGGTAAGTGGAGGTGAGCAGAGAGTTGTTGGCCTTGGACTGAATACCATTGCACGCACGTCATAACTCTGCTATGTCGCTGGCTCCCTGCAACGGTCAGTGCAGGTGAACTTTGGCCTGTACTGTGGTGCAGGTGACCTTTGACCTGTACTCTGGTGGTGGGTAACTGACTCTTCTTCCTCTGTGGCATGTTCGCCCCCTCACCTCTCTCCCCTCATCTCCATTACAGTTCACAGCGCTGGTTGAAGTGGAGGGTTGAAAGCACGTCAGAATGGCTTCAAACACGTTGTTGCATTCCAGTTTCCCCAAGGTGTGCAAAATCTCCATCATTCACACAAAATGTTTACCAGGATATTAAGGTAAATCCGCCATTTAACAAGGACAAACAAATAACAAGACAAAACACAACGCGTTTTGACCGCTTAGGTCTGCTTCAGGCAAGAGAAACAACATTCAGGACAATGAACACGAAGAACGAGCAATGACAATGAACACGAAGAACGAGCAATGACAATGAACACGAAGAACGAGCAATGACAATGAACACGAAGAACGAGCAATGACAATGAACACGAAGAACGAGCAATGACTTAGCTTGTCAAATTCTGGCGCACGATGGCCGTTGAGTGAAAACCAGGCCGTTGGGAAGGAGAGTCTTTGTTGTTGTTGTTTCCCTCCCAGTGAATGTCCAGCGGCAAATTGTTTGAAAAGTGGCTGACCAAGCGATTCCCAAACCCGCACAGTACTAGACTACTACTGGTCTTTGGCCGTTGGAGTATCATTTCTCATGTGCTGCGAAAGATCCACCTTATTTTTCCCTTGAACATTTTGCTTCCAGCTTGCACGTCTATTGTTGAGCGTTTTACGTTGTATGTTTCCGTACAGCCTTGTGTTCCATTCACTGTGTTGCGTCGTATTGTCATATTTCATCCTGGTGTACTGGATTGCATTGTATTTATCTCATATTGTAAAGCAACGTATTGAGTTCTATTACTTTGTGCATTGTGTTGCATTATACTGTATGACAATGTATGGCTTGGTGTGGAATTCTAGGGTGTTACATCATATTCCATTGCATTGTATTGTATGGTATTGAAATGTACGGTATGATTTGGTAGTGCAGGA
>CM065728.1:74291463-74298963 GCA_033310375.1 Conus canariensis | reverse complement strand
AAGGGGGTAGCTCACCTTGAACAGGCTTTGTGTTTCTTTATCTATCTTTAGTCTGACTGCGAAAGACGCATTTAGGTCTAAAGGTTTGTAGTCGAGCCGACTACGGAGGCCACATCAGTGAGCGCACCGAGCCAGCGAAAATCAGAATAAGGTGCAGGTGAAAACGAACATCGTAAATAGAGCAGTTCCCTGAATCCCAAACACAGCCGATCCACATCAAAAAGCGACATGGCCGATCTCAAAGAAAGATGATGGCGAAAGTTGGGTGAGAAAGCATTTCTACTTCTTCTGCTGTTTCTGCTGATGCTACTTTTTGAAGGGCTACTGCTACTGCTGTTGCCCCTGCTGCTTCTGTTACTGCCGTTGCTGCTGCTGCTGCTGCTGCTTCTAATACTGCAACTGCTGATTGTAGTGGTGCTGCTATTGCCGCTGATGCTATCACTGCTCACTTCTGTTTCTACTGTTTTTACTACTGCTGCTGTTTCTAGTATTACTACTAGTGCCACTCCTCTCCCCCCCCCCCTCCCACAGACCCCCCCCCCCTTTTTTTTTCACTCCGATTTCTTCTTCTGTTTCTTCCTCTTCACCTTTTCTTTAGAACTGAACTTTGAGAACATCATTCTCTGTCTGTCTGTCTGTCTGTCTGTATTTACTCTCTCTCTCTCTCTCGCTCACTGTCATTCTCTCTGTCTTTCTCTCTCTCTCAGTCTCTCTCTCTGTCTTTCTTTCTCTCTGTCTCTGTCACTCTCTGTCTCTCTGTGTCTTTCTTTCTCTCTCCGTCACTCTTTCTCTCTGTCTGTCTGTCTCTCTGTCTCTGTCTGCCTCCACCCATCCCTCCCTCCCTCACCTCTCTCTCTCTCTCTCTCTCTCTCTCTCTCTCTGATCTCATCCGGATTAAAATCAGCTGCGCACGTCTGGGCGGAATTCCCTGCGGTAATCCGCGGGGGGGGGGGGGGGGGGGGGGGGGGGGGAGAAACACATCTTGGATGGTCGTTACCACGTCGCCATCCTTGCTGCTGATGGTGCCAGACAGCACAGGGAAAAACACGGTGCCACTGGCTGACTTACCGCCCATAAACCTCACGGTGCCAAGGCTGCCGCCTCTCTCACACCTACCGCTGTCTGTCAGAGAGAGAGAGAGAGAGAGAGAGAGAGAGAGAGAGAGAGAGAGAGAGAGAGAGAGAGAGAGAGAGAGAGAGAGAGAGAGATTAAAATTATAGTCCCGTCAACAGCAGAGGTTATCTCAGGACTGTCACCACGTTTCAAACTACCACGTGAGAGAGAGAGAGAGAAAGAGAGAGAGAGAGAGAGAGAGAGAGAGAGAGGAGAGAGAGAGAGAGAGAGAGAGAGAGAGAGAGAGAGAGACAGACAGACAGACAGACAGACTGACAGACGGGTAGACAGAGACAGAGAGAGAGACAGAAGAAGAAGAAGAAGAAGAAGAAGAAGAAGAAGAAGAAGAAGAAGAAGAAGAAGAAGAAGAGCGAATCAGATATTTAATGTCACTTTTTTAGGCCTTGGTCCATTAGGGAGGGGAGTGAACTCCAGCAGTAAACCCTTCCAACGTCAGAGAGTGAAGAAGATTAGGTCGAGGCCCACCTTCAATGTCCTCTGTCTTCAGGCAACGATTCTCTGAGATGCCAGCGAAAGACTAGTGGCCAGAGCGTGACGTTAAAGAAACAAGCATGATGGGATGGATTTTAGAAGTAAGGAAAAAAGTGTTAAAGAGTTGATCACACTTTTGTTTTTCGGAGAGACTTACCGCCACTTTTGGCTGGCCGCAAGGAATGGTGCCATGTATAACACAGCTCGTGGAAAGAGAAATGTTCAAAATATTGTTTTAGTTCATCCGTCAGATAACAGGAACAAACAAATTACAAGACAAAGCACGACGCGTTTCGGCCTCTCAGGTCTTCTTCAGGCAAGGTCAACAGCATTCAGGACAATGAAAACGAAGAACGAGCAAATCACTTTTCTTCTCGAATTCAGCGCAAGATGGGCGTTGAATGAATTTCAGTTTCATGATGAATGGGAATTAACAGTTGAATTATTACGCTTTCAACGAAGTCCAGGAAGATTTTGTTTCTCCTTCTGCTGAAATTTGATGTAGCAAAGTCGACGGGTTATAGACAATGTTTTGTTCTTTATTCCTTGTGTCCGAAGTGACTCTAAAACGAGTCTCTTCCGTGATCTTCACGGCCCAGAACTCCTCAACTCTGTTTCTTCATAGGTGTTGCATTAGGGTTGATTTCGTGTTCTGCTGTTTCTTCATAGGTGTTGCATTAGGGTTGATTTCGTGTTTCTGCTGTTTCTTCATAGGTGTTGCATTAGGGTTGATTTCGTGTTTCTGCTGTTTCTTCATAGGTGTTGCATCAGGGTTGATTTCGTGTTTCTGCTGTTTCTTCATAGGTGTTGCATCAGGGTGGATTTCGTGTTTCTGCTCTGTTTCTGTGCCATATGTTAGAGTGACTCCACGTCATCTGTGCCATATGTTAGAGTGACTCCACGTCATCTGTGCCATATGTTAGAGTGACTCCACGTCATCTGTGCCATATGTTAGCGTGACTTCACGTCATTTGCGCTGTTTTCGTGATTTGCAATTCATATAGCCGTCGAGCACTGATGCTTAGGATAATAGAATATCTTCAATATAAGCTCAACTACGTTACAACTGTATTTGTTGTATCCAGACAGTTCTTAGTCACAAATAAGAACACCTCGGGCAGGACCCCCCCCCCCCACACACACACACACCCTCTCTTTTTTGTCGATATAAATGTTGTACGATGTAAGTTTATAAGAAATACAAAAAGCCACGTTGGACTGTCTGAGCACACTGTTTTTGTGAGGCAATCGATTTTTTAGGAGAAAAAGGCAGGATGAACATAGTATAGGCATCAATATAGGTCACCCACCTGTTGACAAGAGAGAGAGAGAGGAGAGAGAGAGAGAGAGAGAGAGAGAGAGAGAGAGAGAGAGAGAGAGAGAGAGAGAGAGAGAGAGAGAGAGAGGAGCTATGACAGTGCTGTCTTCAACAAACCCATCAAAGAGTCATAGTCCAGACAGACGACCAGACTGCTCCATTCTTTATAACGGTATTATTCTAATCTCTCTACCTTTGTGTCTCTCAGTCTCTCTGTCTGTCTGTCTGTCTCTCTCCCTCTCTCTCTGTGACTCTGTCTCTGTCTGTCACAGTCTCTCTCAGTCTCCTTGTCTGTCTGTCTGTCTCTGTCTGTCTGTCTGTCTGTCTGCCTCTCTCTGTGACTCTGTCTCTGTCCGTCTCAGTCTCTCTCAGTCTCTCTGTCTGTCTGTCTCCCTCTGTCCGTCTGTCTGTCTATCAGTCTGCCTTATCTCTCTCTGTCTTTGCCTATCTGTCTGTCTGTCTATCTGTCTGTATGTCTGTCTTAAAGAAAGGAAGGCATGGGAAAAGTATCCAGACCACTTCAAACAGCTCTGCTAACCTGCCGTCGTTCCAGAGTTTGGAAATTGCTGGCCAGAAAGCAAACCCAACGCAGAACTTCAGATACGGGGCTCCGTCACCACAAGGGAGTCAGGCTGGGGATACACTGTGAAACAAAATGGTCCCACGATCCAGGAAGACAATGGTGCACACAGCTTAGCAGCTTCAAGTCTAACAATGGAGGTAGAAACAGTGACACAAGCACTCCACTGGCTCTCATCCAAAGAATAGCATAGAACTCAACAAGCCATAATACTGACTGACTCCATGAACCTGCTTCGAAGAGTGGAGAGTGGAATGGGAAGCCATGCTTGGCATGACGTAATGTGCAGCCTTCCATTGGAGAGAGTCATATAGATGTACTGCCATGGACATGCTGGTGTCAAAGGAAATGAGAGAGCAGACACACTAGCAGGCATGTCGACGATAAGAACTGGATGACAGCTTGGCCAATCTGATGTGGTAACAAATCTAAAGAATCACCCCAACAAACAAGAGCAAAGCTACTATGCCATAGACCATCTTTCAGATCTGAACATCAAGAGAGGAAGTGGCCGCACATCCAGACTTAAGGGAAGAGCAAGAAACATCACCAACCAAACAAACACTGGAATAATCTCAAGGCCAACACTGCGAAGACTCCTAGAGATTGGGGCAAACTCATACTGGGCCTTTCCAATAACAAATGATGAAACATACGTCAACTGAGGTAAGACTTTGAATCTCCCAGGACTCCCTGCTGTTACTGTAAACGTATGTGCTCTGGTAAGTGTGCATCAATGAAACGTAGCAAGTGTGTAAGGTGGAGCACCGCCACACACTACTGCAGCTGATAGCACTGATAGGATTCACACACACACACACACACACACACACACACACACACACACACACACACACACACACCACACACATACACACACGCACGTACGCACGCACGCACGCACGCATGCACGCACACACACACACACCTGGCAAATAATCACTCATGCATACTTGCACTTGACGCGCAGAGTGTGTGTTTGTGTTGCTAATCATACAGACTGAAAAGAACGTTGCTATGGCATTCACAGACAGGGTGTTCCAGGAGAATTAGTCCATAAACAAACAAGTCCCATAAACAAACAGTCCCATAAACAAACAGTCCCATAAACACAAACCCTCAGCTCTGCCCAGTGACAGCAAACATGATCTGCTGGAATTTCTGCAGGCTGTTTGCAGCATGCACAGTGACAGCAATACACTGATATGTCTGGAATTTCTGCAGGTTGTTTGCAGCATGCACAGTGACAGCAAACACTGATATGTCTGGAATTTCTGCAGGTTGTTTGCAGCATGCACAGTGACAGCAAACACTGATATGTCTGGAATTTCTGCAGGTTGTTTGCAGCATGCACAGTGACAACAAACACTGATCTGTCTGGAATTTCTGCAGGCTGTTTGCAGCATGCACAGTGACAACAAACACTGATCTGTCTGGAATTTCTGCAGGCTGTTTGCAGCATGCACAGTGACAACAAACACTGATCTGTCTGGAATTTCTGCAGGCTGTTTGCAGCATGCACAGTGACAACAAACACTGATCTGTCTGGAATTTCTGCAGGCTGTTTGCAGCATGCACAGTGACAACAAACACTGATCTGTCTGGAATTTCTGCAGGCTGTTTGCAGCATGCACAGTGACAACAAACACTGATCTGTCTGGAATTTCTGCAGGCTGTTGGCAGCATGCACAGTGAAAACAAACACTGATCTGTCTGGAATTTCTGCAGGCTGTTTGCAGCATGACAGTGACAGCAACACTGATCTGTCTGGAATTTCTGCAGGCTGTTATAAGCATGCACAGTGACAACAAACACTGATCTGTCTGGAATTTCTGCAGGCTGTTTGCAGCATGCACAGTGATAGAACACTGATCTGTCTGGAATTTCTGCAGGTTGTTTGCAGCATGCACAGTGACAGAACACTGATCTGTCTGGAATTTCTGCAGGTTGTTTGCAGCATGCACAGTGACAGCAAACACTGATCTGTCTGGAATTTCTGCAGGTTGTTTGCGCATGCACAGTGACAGAACACTGATCTGTCTGGAATTTCTGCAGGTTGTTTGCAGCATGCACAGTGACAACAAACACTGATTTGTCGGAATTTCTGCAGGCTGTTTGCAGCATGCACAGTGACAGAACACTGATCTGTCTGGAATTTCTGCAGGTTGTTTGCAGCATGCACAGTGACAACAAACACTGATCTGTCTGGAATTTCTGCAGGTTGTTTGCAGCATGCACAGTGACAACAACACTGATCTGTCTGGAATTTCTGCAGGCTGTTTGCAGCATGCACAGTGACAGCACAACTGATCTGTCTGGAATTTCTGCAGGCTGTTGGCAGCATGCTAAGGCAGCATACAACGCTGCTACTGCGTTGTTTACATAGTGTCGGGGGCATTTGAAGTCCAATATATTCCAGAAGAATGAAGCAAACACTTTTCCATGTTGTTGTTGTTGCTGATGGTAGTGTTGTTGGCATTGATGTTGAGAGAGAGAAGAGAGAGAGAGAGGGAGAGAGAGAGAGAGAGAGAGAAGAGAGAGAGAGAGAAGTGAGAGAGAGAGAGAGAGATAGCTGAGCACAGAGGCGCCTTAGCTGCTCTATTGTCTCTGTGTATAACCTTTGTGTTTCTTGCATGTGGGACACGTGTGTTGAAAGGGGAAGCATCTGTATCGTCGTTTGCTGGGTCCATTCGTACAGCGGTCTTTTCACCGTGTTTTTCTTTTCCCAGCTCTTCTCTGGCATAATGTCATAGTTTCATTTGGATTTTCAGACGGTGATTTGAAAACCGATAAGTGACCTAGAGCCATACAAAACATGTAAACTGTACCCACTGTTTTGAACAGTCAGGTACTCGATACAGGATGGTCCACTCCGTTGAAAATAATTAACGAGGAAATCAGTTGTAATGCTGTGTTATGATTAAAGATAGGTTATGAAAGATTAGGCTGAGACATCTTCTGATTAGGAAAACTTGAGCGAATTCGGGAAAACTGTTCTGTAATAATAAAGAAAATTCAAACATTTCCAATTATAAGGTCAGTTCAAGGAATAGTTTCTTTCTGTCTTCACAATACCCAGAACACACAACGTCACAAGCTCTACAATACCCGGAACACACAGTGTTGTGGCGAGTTAGGGAGTTCTTGGTTTAGAACACAGAACATCGCATGCTGAAGGTTTCTTCCTGTCTCTACAATACCCGGAACACACATCGTCGCAAGCTCTACAATACCCGGAACACACAGTGTTGTGGCGAATTGAGTTCTAGTTTTCAAACCCATTGAACACAGACCATCGCAGGCTGAGAGTTTCTTCCTGTCTTCACATCCCTCAGAACTCAACGTCGTCGAGAAGCTAAAGTCTTCTTTTTCGTCCCGCTCAGTGTACAGGCACAAGAAGCACTGCAACGGAGATGGTCGCTTGCTTCCTTTCAGATGGTGGTCACTTGGCAACAGGAACTCTCAGGGAGGAGAAAACACTGACCGGTGTGTGAACCAATGTTAAGAGTGATGGAAGGTTGATGCACTGACCAGTGTGTGAACCAATGCTGACCAAGAGTGATGGAAGGTTGGAGCACTGACCAGTGTGTGAACCAATGCTAAGAGTGATGGAAGGTTGGAGCACTGACCAGTGTGTGAACCAATGCTGACCAAGAGTGATGGAAGGTTGGTGCACTGACCAGTGTGTGAACCAATGCTAAGAGTGATGGAAGGTTGGAGCACTGACCAGTGTGTGAACCAATGCTGACCAAGAGTGATGGAAGGTTGGTGCACTGACCAGTGTGTGAACCAATGTTAAGAGTGATGGAAGGTTGGAGCACTGACCAGTGTGTGAACCAATGCTAAGAGTGATGGAAGGTTGGAGCACTGACCAGTGTGTGAACCAATGCTAAGAGTGATGGAAGGTTGGAGCACTGACCAGTGTGTGAACCAATGCTGACCAAGAGTGATGGAAGGTTGGAGCTCTGACCAGTGTGTGAACCAATGTTAAGAGTGA
>CM065728.1:74276463-74283963 GCA_033310375.1 Conus canariensis | reverse complement strand
TTTGTCATAAAGTGGACATTTAAACTCACGCGGTTTATTTTACGCTTATTATGTCTTTGTCTTAAAGCGGAAACTGAAAATCATCGCATTTACTTACCAGTTATTAAATCTTCGCCTTAATGTGGAAGCTGAAATTCATTGCATTTATTTACACATTGTATATCTATGTCTAGTTTGGAAACTGAAAGTCGACGAACTGTTTATCATTTGTGTTAATGTGGTAATGTGGACAGTAAGTCATAAGACTTATATACCATGTAACATGTCTTTGTCTTAAGTAGAAAGGATCTCATTTACCGTTTAATATGTCTTTGTCTCAATGTAAAAAGTGAAATCACTACATTGCTTACTCGTTTAATATGTCTTTGTCTTAATGTAAACAGTAAAAGCTCTTGCATTTACTTACAAATTTAATATAACTTTGTCTTTATGTGGACTGTAAAAGTCATCGCATTTACACATCATTTAGTGTGTCTTTGCCTTAGTGTGGAGAGTGAGAATTATTGCATTTATTCATCATTGGGTGTGTCTTTGCCTTAGAGTGTAAAGTGAGAATCATTGCATTTATTCATCATTGAGTTCGTCTTTGCATTAGAGTGGAAAGTGAGAATCATTGCATTTATTCATCATTGAGTTCGTCTTTGCATTAGAGTGGAAAGTGAGAATCATAGCATTTATTCATCATTGAGTGTGTCTTTGACTTACAGTGGAAAGTGAGAATCATTGCATTTATTCATCATTGAGTGTGTCTTTGACTTAGTGTGGAAAGTGAAAATCATTGCATTTATTCACCGTTTCATATGTCTTTGTTTTAATGTGGCAAGTGAAAGTGATTGCATCTTTCGATCTAATATTTACACAGTAAAGATTTACCCTTTAATGTGTCTTTGTCCTAATGTTGACAACAAAAATGATTGTGTGATTTACCGTTTACATTGTCTTTGTCCTAATGTTGACAATAGAAATGAATGTATGATTTACCGTTTACGATGTCTTTGTCCTAATGTTGACAATAAAATGATTGTATGATTTTCCGTTTACAATGTCTTTGTCCTAATGTTGACAATTAAAATCATTGTTTGGATTTACTGTTTAAAATGTCTTTGTCTCATTGCTCTAGCGACAACGCCAAGCGTCACCCAGAGGACGTGCAGGTTGCTATCTGCACAGTCAGTGACTCCCAGCAGAACTGTTTCTCTAACCTGCATGCTTTGAGTGAGCACTAAACTCCAAACCCTCAGATTGAAAGAACAATGGTTTATCCACCAAGCCACCAACCCCCTCATCCTCCCTTTCCCATCCACCCTCCCACCCGCCTCCCACCCTCCCACCCTGCTTTCAAGCATTTTCCGTTGATGTGGAACGTGGGTCCACTGTAGCCCGGGCCTTTGATACACCGTGGATTAGTTGGCAGTGAGGAACTTCATCTGCCTTTGGAGCATTCAGAATGAACCGAAAATGGAAGTGAATTATCCACTGTCCTCCACTCCTGCTGTTAATCCCCTATCTCCATCCTCCCCCCCCCCCCCCCTCCACTCTTCACCAATCCGCCTTCCTTGAACTTTTTAGATACACTTTTCTGATGTGAATTTTATTATCAAGTATTCATCGAGGAAAGCTGGTTTCCATTTCATTTTCTGGTTGGTTTCACAAGTGGTTTTTACATGCCTTTCTGGTAGTGTGGCAACATAATATACTTTTTTCTTTTATCTGTCTTGTTACTAATTTGATAAATTTTTTGGTCTGTATTTTCTTTAATTAAATGACCTATAGTTTCTTTTTATGTCTTTTCGATGATTTAGCGATATATGCTTTTTTAACCTATATTCCTTGCTTTGATTTCACATTAGTTTCATAAACTTTTTGTATGATTTAAGAGTACATTTTTGTGTTTTTGATTCAACAATACATTTTAAGAATAAAAAAAAAATCGTTATCAACCTACAGTTTTCATGCCTTATATTGGTATTACACATAAAAATCTTGTATGTCTTTTTTACTGATTTAACAGTAACTCAGTGTTTATAATTATATATTATTATATAATATTTGTATATATATAATATATTATATTATATAATAAACTAATAATTCCAAGGATAATAGCTCATTTGAGAGCATTTATTTTATTTTTCCCCATTCACCCACTCAAGCACATACTGTTAGTTGGCAGAATGATCTACCACTGCAGATATGAATGCTTATCTCCCCCTATTTCTTCAATCTAAGACATAAGAGCAAGCTTTGTTTATAATTGAATATTTCTTGCAGTCATTGCAACACCTAGCTGCTCTGTAAGTTGCTGGAATGGTGCTCGGTACTTATCCTTGGAATTTATTAGTTTATTTAATTTAGTCCCTTGTGGATTCATTCCAAGAACTGGCCCTCAGCACTTGTGTCTTGAGAGGTTATCTTTTTATATTTTCTACTTTTCGCAAGAAAATGTAGCTTGTTTTGCTCTTTCATGATTTTCTTTTGCTTCTTAGGTGGCACCTTTGGTTGGTTTTTTGAAAACTCAACAAACATACTACGGTATTGCACACCAGCCTTTTCTGGGATAGCATTCTTCTTAAAACCGAAAAGGCAGAGGAGTCAAATTACCACTTTCCGCGGTCACTGAGGAGAAACAATCAGGTTTCGAAATATCGGTATCTGACCAGGAGTTATATGTTAGTGGGTTTTCTCCCCATTGGAGATCGTCTCCCACTTGGAGACTATAAGCTTGCTAAAGGCTCATTTTGAGAAGCATTTATTTTTATTTTTCCCCATTCACCCACTCAAGCACATACTGTTAGTTGGCAGAATGATCTACCACTGCAGATATGAATGCTTATCTCCCCTATTTCTTCAATCTAAGACATAAGAGCAAGCTTTGTTTATAGTTGAATATTTCCTGCAGTCATTGCAACACCTAGCTGCTCTGTAAGTTGCTGGAATGGTGGTCGGTACTTATCCTTGGAATTTATTAGTTTATTTAATTTAGTCCCTTGTGGATTCATTCCAAGCACTGGCTCTCAGCACTTGTGTCTTGAGAGGTTATCTTTTTATATTTTCTACTTTTCGCAAGAAAATGTAGCTTGTTTTGCTCTTTCATGATTTTCTTTTGCTTCTTAGGTGGCACCTTTGGTTGGTTTTTTGAAAACTCAACAAACATACTACGGTATTGCACACCAGCCTTTTCTGGGATAGCATTTCTTCTTAAAACTGAAAAGGCAGAGGAGTCAAATTACCACTTTCCGCGGTCACTGAGGAGAAACAATCAGGTTTCGAAATATCAGTATCTGACCAGGAGTTATATGTTAGTGGGTTTTCTCCCCATTGGAGATCGTCTCCCACTTGGAGACTATAAGCTTGCTAAAGGCTCATTTTGAGAAGCATTTATTTTATTTTTCCCCATTCACCCACTCAAGCACATACTGTTAGTTGGCAGAATGATCTACCACTGCAGATATGAATGCTTATCTCCCCCTATTTCTTCAATCTAAGACATAAGAGCAAGCTTTGTTTATAATTGAATATATATATATATATATATATATATATATATATATATATGCCTTAAGATCTGTCTGTTGATTTAACAAGACTTGCCTTCATATCTGTCTGTTGATTTAACAAGACTTGCCTTCATATCTGTCTGTTGATTTAACAGGACTTGCCTTCATATCTGTCTGTTGATTTAACAGGACTTGCCTTCATATCTGTCTGTTGATTCCACAAGACTTGCCTTCATATCTGTCTGTTGATTTAACAGGACTTGCCTTCATATCTGTCTGTTGATTTAACAAGACTTGCCTTCATATCTGTCTGTTGATTTAACAAGACTTGCCTTCACATCTGTCTGTTGATGTAACAGGACTTGCCTTCATATCTGTCTGTTGATTTAACAGGACTTGCCTTCATATCTGTCTGTTGATTCCACAAGACTTGCCTTCATATATGTCTGTCTGTTGATTTCACAAGACTTGCCTTCACATCTGTCTGTTGATTTAACAAGACTTGCCTTCATATCTGTCTGTTGATTCCACAAGACTTGCCTTCATATATGTCTGTCTGTTGATTTCACAAGACTTGCCTTCACATCTGTCTGTTGATTTAACAAGACTTGCCTTCATATCTGTCTGTTGATTCCACAAGACTTGCCTTCATATCTGTCTGTCTGTTGATTTCACAAGACTTGCCTTCACATCTGTCTGTTGATTTAACAAGACTTGCCTTCACATCTGTCTGTTGATTTAACAAGACTTGCCTTCACATCTGTCTGTTGATTTAACAAGACTTGCCTTCACATCTGTCTGTTGATTTAACAGGACTTGCCTTCATATCTGTCTGTTGATTTAACAAGACTTGCCTTCATATCTGTCTGTTGATTCCACAAGACTTGCCTTCATATATGTCTGTCTGTTGATTTCACAAGACTTGCCTTCACATCTGTCTGTTGATTTAACAAGACTTGCCTTCATATCTGTCTGTTGATTTAACAAGACTTGCCTTCATATCTGTCTGTTGATTTAACAAGACTTGCCTTCATATCTGTCTGTTGATTTAACAGGACTTGCCTTCATATCTGTCTGTTGATTTAACAAGACTTGCCTTCATATCTGTCTGTTGATTCCACAAGACTTGCCTTCATATCTGTCTGTTGATTTAACAAGACTTGCCTTCATATCTGTCTCTTGATTCGATAACTAGTGCTCCTCACCTGCAATTTGCCGATCCAATAACACTTTCTTCATATCGGTATTATTCTTGATGTTACAACCCTGGCATCATATATATATATATATATATATATATATATATATATATATATATATTTTGTTCATTTAACCAACAATTGCTTTCTATGTGCCTTTTATCACTCGGCACCATTGCTATCTGTTTTTCGATGATTTAGGGAAACTTTTATAAGTCTGCCTTCCATAGACTGAAGCCAGTGTCATGTGTCTTTGTTGCTGATTTTGACAACGTTTGGTGTACCTGTCTCTCGTTCACGTAACATGTGATTTTCCAACCTGTCTTCTCCAATGGTTAACACCCTCCTTCTGCTTGTAGAACTGTTATTTTTCAAGTTTTCATCGAAACATTCCTTTCCTAACAGTTATTTGTAGTATGAGGTATTCGTTTTGCAACGATCGATATGATCGCATGTTCCACAAATAACGCAACTGGAAGAAAAACAAACAGAACAAAACAAAACGAAGCAAAAACGAACACCACCACCATCACTAACCCCCCCCCCCCCCCCCCCCCCCCCTCCCACGTCACTTGCTCGACATGCGAGGCGATAAAAACACATCGTTAAGGTTTTATTGTGGTCAGGTCTGGCTTCATTAGTACTGGTCACTGTGCTGGCTAAGGTGTCCAGCGAGCTGAGATTTTTTTTTTTTTTTTTTTTTTTTTCTTTTTATAGACAGAATCTATTTGTGGAGTAGAGTTTCGGAAATACACACACGATCCCGATAACAATCAGATCCGATTGTCACCGTGTGGTCTTTGATAAGTTTCAGTATTTAGCTAGCTAGTAGCAGTTATCGTCTATCTGAAGACATGAAAATGCGCAAATAAAATGGTTTTGTTATTTTTGTTACGATTACGGAACATGTATGTTTATTTGGGGTGCGGTATCTGACTGAGAAAGACGACAAGGTAGAGGGATATAGACGGGGGGAAGTGGAGGATGGGGAAATAGAGACTCTCAATATCTCTCTATATCTGTCTCTCTCTCTTTGTATCTCTCTCTGTATCTCTCTCTGTGTATCTCTCTCTCTCTCTCTCTCTCTCTGTATCTGTGTGTGTGTGTCTCTCTCAGTATGTGTGTGGATGTACGCGCGTGCGCGCGCGCGTGTGTGTGTGCGTGCGTGTGTGTGCGTGCGTGTGTGTGTGTGTGTGTGTGTGTGTGTGTGTGTGTGTGTGTGTGTGAGAGAGAGAGAGAGAGAGAGAGAGAGACAGAGACAGAGACAGAGACAGAGACAGAGTACATACACACGTCTTTCCAATTCAGAAAGAAAAACCTTTTATGGTTCAACACAAAAGACCACTAAGCAAATGGAACAAATAAGAGACAACATAGAAGCAACGCGTTTCGACTCCAGAAGTGTTTTACAGACAAGACAAACAAAAATGGCAGAAACGAAGAAATGACAGTAAATTAGCTGTGCTTGGGTAGCGTCTTTTTGCTTAGAAGATGAGTATGGTGTCAGTTTAGAGATGATTATTCCTGCAAACACGAAATGTGGCACTTCTCTCTCTCTCTCTCTCTCTCTCTCTCTCTCTCTCTCTCTGGCTGTGTCTGTCTATTTGTCTGTTTGTCAGTCTGTCTGTCTCTCTCACACACACATACATATATGCACATGCACTCATGCACGCACTTGCGCACAGACAATTCACACACACACACACACACACACACACACACACACACACACACACACACACACACACACATTCCCAGCGCTATCTCCACTTTCTCTCCACACGCGACCAATACCCGTGCGTCAGTCTGTTCCTCAAATCGTCAGACAACTCTTACGTCAGTCATGGAACACACTATTCTTAGCACCTCGATCTTTGGATCTATACCAACACTACGTCATGTATTACACTTGACGGATCTTTCAGCATGCGTTTTTCACTTGCCGGCAGTCGATAGCGCAGTAGAACGTGAAGGAAGGAGCTGTTCAGTGCTTGCTAAATGTGATCCTCCAAGGAAAGGAAATCCCGCCACTGGCATGGGAAATGTTACTGGGGCACAGAGAGAGAGAGAGAGAGAGAGAGAGAGAGAGGAGGAGGAGAGGACAGAGAGACAGAGAGACAGAGAGAGACAGAGAGAGAGAGAGGGACAGAGGGAGGAGAGTACAATATTTTGGGGTAGCTTCGTTTCTTGACCTCTGGCCCCAGAAGACAGAATGTGTCTGCACATTGATTATAATCTGAAAGATGCTGAGTCAGACACTCTACCGTTTGAACTTTGTCTTGTTTTACTTATCTGGGTCTGTAATTCACACACAACACACACACACACACACACACACACACACACACACACACACACATACGACAAACAAACACACAGAGAGAGAGAGAGAGAGAGAGAGAGAGAGAGAGCTTGTTATCCACTTTTGACTACTGTCAGAGGCCATACAAGACACCAAACGATAAACGTGTTCACCCGTGGTGAATGTCTGTGAAAATGGTCGGGAGTGGCGCATTCATGGCTCGTTAGAAGACCATGAGGTCCTCACTGCATCGTTAGAAGACCATGAGGTCCTCACTGCATCGTTAGAAGACCATGAGGTCCTCGCTGCACCGGTAGAAGACCATGAGGTCCTCACTGTATCGTTAGAAGATCATGAGGTCCTCACTGTATCGTTAAAAGACCATGAGGTCCTCACTGCATCGTTAGAAAACCATGAGGTTCTCACTGCCACGCCAGGGCAAACCGACACCACTGCCGCCCAAAATACACCGTGTCACTCTGTCTTCAACCGCTTTCCCTTC
>CM065728.1:74238963-74266463 GCA_033310375.1 Conus canariensis | reverse complement strand
TCCTTAACTGCCACACATCATCCCCTTCTCTCTCCCATCCCCCTATCTGCATCCATCCTTAAACTGCCACACATCATCCCCTTCTCTCTCCATCCCCCTCAATCTGCACCATCCTTAACTGCCACACATCATCCCCTTCTCTCTCCATCCCCCTGATCTGCACCATCCTTAACTGCCACACATCATCCCCTTCTCTCTCCATCCCCTCATCTGCACCATCCTTAACTGCCACACATCATCCCCTTCTCTCTCCATCCCCCTGATCTGCACCATCCTTAACTGCCACACATCATCCCCTTCTCTCTCCATCCCCCGATCTGCACCATCCTTAACTGCCACACAATCATCCCCTTCTCTCTCCATCCCCCTGATCTGCACCATCCTTAACTGCCACACATCATCCCCTTCTCTCTCCATCCCCTCAATCTGCACCATCCTTAACTGCCACACATCATCCCCTTCTCTCTCCATCCCCTGGAATCTGCACCATCCTTAACTGCCACACATCATCCCCTTCTCTCTCCATCCCCCTAATCTGCACCATCCTTAACTGCCACACATCATCCCCTTCTCTCTCCATCCCCCTATCTGCACCATCCTTAACTGCCACACATCATCCCCTTCTCTCTCCATCCCCCATCCCCTGATCTGCCACCATCCTTTAACTGCCACAACATCATCCCCCTTCTCTCTCCATCCCCCTCATCTGCACCATCCTTAACTGCCACACATCATCCCCTTCTCTCTCCATCCCCTCGATCTGCACCATCCTTAACTGCCACACATCATCCCCTTCTCTCTCCATCCCCCTAATCTGCACCATCCTTAACTGCCACACATCATCCCCTTCTCTCTCCATCCCCTCAATCTGCACCATCCTTAACTGCCACACATCATCCCCTTCTCCTCTCCATCCCCCCCCTGAATCTGCACCATCCTTAACTGCCACACATCATCCCCTTCTCTCTCCATCCCCCTGGATCTGCACCATCCTTAACTGCCACACATCATCCCCTTCTCTCTCCATCCCCCTCACTGCACCATCCTTAACTGCCACACATCATCCCCTTCTCTCTCCATCCCCTGGATCTGCACATCCTTAACTGCCACACATCATCCCCTTCTCTCTCCATCCCCCTGGATCTGCACCATCCTTAACTGCCACACATCATCCCCTTCTCTCTCCATCCCCCTGGATCTGCACCATCCTTAACTGCCACACATCATCCCCTTCTCTCTCCATCCCCCTCAATCTGCACCATCCTTAACTGCCACACATCATCCCCTTCTCTCTCCATCCCCCTGATCTGCACCATCCTTAACTGCCACACATCATCCCCTTCTCTCTCCATCCCCCTGCACTCTGCTACCATCCTTAACTGCCACACATCATCCCCTTCTCTCTCCATCCCCCTCATCTGCACCATCCTTAACTGCCACACATCATCCCCTTCTCTCTCCATCCCCCTCAATCTGCACCATCCTTAACTGCCACCATCATCCCTCCCATCCCCTCTTCACTCCCTCTCTCTCCTCCTCCCTCAATCTGCACCATCCTTAACTGCCACACATCATCCCCTTCTCTCTCCATCCCCCTCAATCTGCACCATCCTTAACTGCCACACATCATCCCCTTCTCTCTCCATCCCCCTGCATCTGCACCATCCTTAACTGCCACACATCATCCCCTTCTCTCTCCATCCCCCCTAATCTGCACCATCCTTAACTGCCACACATCATCTCCCCTTCTCTCTCCATCCCCCTGAATCTGCACCACTCTTAACTGCCACACATCATCCCCTTCTCTCTCCATCCCCCTCAATCTGCACCATCCTTAACTGCCACACATCATCCCCTTCTCTCTCCATCCCCTCAATCTGCACCATCCTTAACTGCCACACATCATCCCCTTCTCTCTCCATCCCCCTGGATCTGCACCATCCTTAACTGCCACACATCATCCCCTTCTCTCTCCATCCCCTCAATCTGCACCATCCTTAACTGCCACACATCATCCCCTTCTCTCTCCATCCCCTGCATCTGCACCATCCTTAACTGCCACACATCATCCCCTTCTCTCTCCATCCCCTCAATCTGCACCATCCTTAACTGCCACACATCATCCCTTCTCTCTCCATCCCCCTCAATCTGCACCATCCTTAACTGCCACACATCATCCCCTTCTCTCTCCATCCCCCTCAATCTGCACCATCCTAACTGCCACACATCATCCCCTTCTCTCTCCATCCCCCTGATCTGCACACATCCTTACTGCCACACATCATCCCCTTCTCTCTCCATCCCCCTCAATCTGCACCATCCTTAACTGCCACACATCATCCCCCCAATTCTCCTCTCCATCCCTCAATCTGCACCATCCTTAACTGCCACACATCATCCCCTTCTCTCTCCATCCTCAATCTGCACATCCTTAACTGCCCACATCATCCCCTTCTCTCTCCCCCTAATCTGACCATCCTTAACTGCCACACATCCCCTTCTTCTCCATCCCTCTCGCCTCCTAATGCCACATCCCCCCCTCCACTCGCACATCCTTAACTGCCACACATCTCCCCTTCCTCTCCATCCCCTCAATCTGCACCATCTTAACTGCCACACATCATCCCCTTCTCTCTCCATCCCCCTCATCTGCACCATCCTAACTGCCACACATCATCCCCTTCTCTCTCCATCCCCTGGATCTGCACCATCCTTAACTGCCACACATCATCCCTTCTCTCTCCATCCCCTCAATCTGCACATCCTTAACTGCCACACATCATCCCTTCTCTCCCATCCCCTGATCTGCACATCCTTAACTGCCACACTCATCCCTTCTCTCTCCATCCCTCATCTGCCACATCCTTAACTGCCACACATCATCCCCTTCTCTCTCCATCCCTCAATCTGCACCATCCTTAACTGCCACACATCATCCCCTTCTCTCTCCATCCCCTGATCGCACCATCCTTAACTGCCACACATCATCCCCTTCTCTCTCCATCCCCCTAATCTGCACCATCCTTAACTGCCAACATCATCCCCTTCTCTCTCCATCCCCCTCAATCTGCACCATCCTTAACTGCCACACATCATCCCCTTCTCTCTCCTCCCCCTCAATCTGCACCTCCTTACTGCCACACATCATCCCCTTCTCTCTCCATCCCTGATCTGCACCATCCTTAACTCCACACATCATCCCCTTCTCTCTCCATCCCCCTCAATCTGCACCCCTTAACTGCCACACATCATCCCCTTCTCTCTCCATCCCCTAATCTGCACCTCCTTAACTGCCACCATCATCCCTTCTCTCTCCATCCCTCATCTGCACTCTCCTCAACATCATCCCCTCTCTCTCCATCCCCCTCTGCACCATCCTTAACTGCACACTCATCCCTTCTCTCTCCATCCCCCTAATCTGCACATCCTTAACTGCACACATCTCCCTTCTCTCCATCCCCTGATCTGCACATCCTACTGCCACACTCTCCCCTTTCTCTCCATCCCTCAATCGCACCATCCTTAACTGCCACACATCATCCCTTCTCTCTCATCCCTAATCTGCAGCATCCTTACTCCAACATCATCCCCTTCCTCTCCACCCCTGATCTGCACCTCCTAACTGCCACACATCATCCCCTTCTCTCCATCCCTAATCTGCCCATCCTTAACGCCACACATCATCCCCTTCTCCCCATCCCCTCAATCTGCACCTATCTTTAACGCCCACATCTCCCCTTCTCTCCATCCCCCTCAATCTCACCCCTTACGCAAATTCCCCTTCTCCTCCATCCGGATCTGCACCATCCTTAACTCCACACATCATCCCCTTCTCTCTCCATCCCCCTCAATCTGCACTTCCTTAATGCCACACATCATCCCCTTCTCTCTCATCCTCTTATCCGCTAACGCAAATCATCCCCTTCTCTCTCCTCCCCCAATCTGCACATCCTAACTGACAATCATCCCCTTTTTATTTCATTGATCCTAACTGCACACATATCCCTTTCTTTCCATACCCGGTCGCACCATCTTAACTCCACACTTCACCCCTTCTCTGCTCCATCCCCTCATCTGCCCATCCTTACTGCCACACATCATCTCTACTCTCCATCCCCTCACATCTCCCATCCTTAACTGCCACACACATCCCTTCTCTTCCATCCCTATCTCACCATCCTTACTGCCAACATCATCCCCTTCTTCTCCACCCCCTAATCTGCACCATCCTTAACTGCCCACATCATCCCCTTCTCTCTCCATCATCTCAATTCTGCACATCCTTACTGCCACCACTCACCTTCTCTCTCCTCCCCTGAATCTGCACATCCTTAACTGCCACAATCATCCCCTTCTCTCTCCATTCCCCTCAATCTGCACTCCTTAACTCCACACCATCCCTCTCTTCTCCATCCCTCAATCTGCACCATCCTTAACTGCCACACATCATCCCCTTTCTTTCTCATCCCCTGGATCTGCACCACCTTAACTCCACACATATCCCCTTCTCTCTCCACCCCCTCAATCTGCACCTCCTTAACTGCCAATCATCCCTGCTCTTCCATCCCTCAATCTGTCCATCCTTAACTGCCACACATCACCCCTCTCCATCCCCACTGCACCTAAGCCAACATCCTTCTCTCTCCATCCTCAACTGCCCATCCTTAACTGCAATCATCCTTCTCCTTCCCCTCATCATCTGCACCATCCTTCACTGCCACACATTTTTATCCCCTCTCTCACCCTCTCCTTCCTCCCAATGACATCCTCGCACACATTCCTCTATCCCCTCATGTACATCTATCCTTATACTGGCGCCAAATTTGAGGAGATACGTCGCTGTTCATCCTTCAGTTTCAATGTCTTTAATGTTGTTTGTCCTGCCTGAAGAAGAAGTAAAAGAGGTCCAAACGCGTAATGTTTGTGATGTGTTTGTTCTGTCGTTAGGTGGCAAAGTGGTTTCCCTTATCTGAACTTTTCATCAAACACTGTTCCACCCTCGTGGGCCGGAGACAAAGCAGGAGACAGCTGTGAGATCTTTCAGCTCTGGCACCATGCTCTGGCTTCCCTCACTCTCTGGCGTTCCCAGGCGCAACACACGTCATCTGTGGCTAAAAACGATACCCTCGTTCTTTCCAAGGCGACCCCTCCGACTTGAACCCCAGCCAGAGACGGAAAGCCTGAGCTCCGCTGACACGCTATTCCACATTTGTTTCTTTTCTGGTCGACAGGTTCCTCGTCTCACCTCGTTATACAGACTGTAGGTTTCTGTAGGTTTCCATTCTCGTCCGGATAAGATTCTGATGCAAAAGAATCTTCGGGTTCCCTTTGGCTTGGCTTCATGAATTTGAAGAACGCGTGCTGCTGACCTAGTACCCTACATTTCTTGCTATTCTTACTCATCGCGAAACATGTGACCTTTTATATGGGATCACACACGAGTCATAGGTCATTCATTTTCCCGAAGAAAATAGTTATAATCCAGCCAAAAAAAGAGACCCCCCCTCCCTCCCCCCGAAAACTATAATAACGTGGAAATCAGTTGTTATTTTTGGATTTTCGAAAGGTACTAACATTTCCCTGTATTTTTTTCCAAGGCAAACAGTTAAGCTCAATCAATACTCTTCAACAAAACAGTAATACTAAGGAAATCAGTTTTCATCGCTGTTTTCACTATAGCCTCTATGACAAGTTGAGTGCATGCACACTGTTCTTCATCACATTTCTGTGTAAACTGCCGGCCGTCACAGCTGCTTTGTGAGTGTGATCGTCACTTCCTGTTTTCATCATCATGGCGGATGATGCGAGGAACTATGCCACCAAGGGAAGGCACACAACACCGGAAGTGGGAAATAGTTCAAGGGCACGAAGACAGTTGTTATCCTTACAGAAAACAGTGTTAATAACCCATTTCATCATTATCGCTATTTTCTCCTTAAGTATAATAGTTGTTTTGATCATAAACCAGTAATTATGGCTGGTTTGCCTCTTATCGCTTCGTTCTTGAAGGACGATCACTTTTTTTTCCCAGATAAAAGGGAAAATAGTAATTATAGGTCAGTATGCTCCTAAACAACAACATTCTAGTTGAAGCATAGTCCGAAAAATAAGAGGCCTGGGGATGGAGTCACGTTCAGACGATTAGTGGACTTCACGACTGAGGACTTGTCATGAGCACCTGTAGTGTCCCTGTCTGGTGCCTTGTCCTTAACAGACCGTAAAGATACCCATAATGTCCCTATCTGACCACTGGTCCTGAACAGACAGTGAAGACAGCTGTAGTGTCCCTATCTGACCACTGGTCCTGAACAGACAGTGAAGACAGCTGTAGTGTCCCTATCTGACCACTGGTCCTGAACAGACAGTGAAGACAGCTGCAGTGTCCCTATCTGACCACAGGTCATGAACAGTGAAGACAGCTGTAGTGTCCCTATCTGACCACTGGTCATGAACAGTGAAGACAGCTGTAGTGTCCCTATCTGACCACTGGTCATGAACAGTGAAGACAGCTGCAGTGTCCCTATCTGACCACTGGTCATGAACAGTGAAGACAGCTGTAGTGTCCCTATCTGACCACTTGTCCTGAACAGATAATGAAGACAGCTGTAGTGTCCCTATCTGACCACTGGTCATGAACAGTGAAGACAGCTGTAGTGTCCCTATCTGACCACTGGTCATGAACAGTGAAGACAGCTGTAGTGTCCCTATCTGACCACTGGTCATGAACAGTGAAGACAGCTGCAGTGTCCCTATCTGACCACTGGTCATGAACAGTGAAGACAGCTGTAGTGTCCCTATCTGACCACTTGTCCTGAACAGATAATGAAGACAGCTGTAGTGTCCCTATCTGACCACTGGTCATGAACAGTGAAGACAGCTGTAGTGTCCCTATCTGACCACTGGTCATGAACAATGAAGACAACTGTAGTGTCCCTATCTGACCACAGGTCATGAACAGTGAAGACAGCTGTAGTGTCCCTATCTGACCACAGGTCATGAACAGTGAAGACAGCTGTAGTGTCCCTATCTGACCACAGGTCATGAACAGTGAAGACAGCTGTAGTGTCCCTATCTGACCACTGGTCATGAACAGGCAGTGAAGACAGCTATAGTGTCCCTATCTGACCACTGGTCATGAACAGTGAAGACAGCTGTAGTGTCCCTATCTGACCACTGGTCATGAACAGTGAAGACAGCTGTAGTGTCCCTATCTGACCACTGGTCATGAACAGTGAAGACAGCTGTAGTGTCCCTATCTGACCACAGGTCATGAACAATGAAGACAACTGTAGTGTCCCTATCTGACCACAGGTCATGAACAGTGAAGACAGCTGTAGTGTCCCTATCTGACCACAGGTCATGAACAGTGAAGACAGCTGTAGTGTCCCTATCTGACCACAGGTCATGAACAGTGAAGACAGCTGTAGTGTCCCTATCTGACCACTGGTCATGAACAGGCAGTTGAAGACAGCTATAGTGTCCCTATCTGACCACTGGTCATGAACAGTGAAGACAGCTGTAGTGTCCCTATCTGACCACTGGTCATGAACAGTGAAGACAGCTGTAGTGTCCCTATCTGACCACTTGTCCTGAACAGATAATGAAGACAGCTGTAGTGTCCCTATCTGACCACTGGTCATGAACAGTGAAGACAGCTGTAGTGTCCCATCTGACCACAGGTCATGAACAATGAAGACAGCTGTAGTGTCCCTATCTGACCACTGGTCATGAACAGTGAACACAGCTGTAGTGTCCCTATCTGACCACAGGTCATGAACAGTGAAGACAGCTGTAGTGTCCCTATCTGACCACTTGTCCTGAACAATGAAGACAACTGTAGTGTCCCTATCTGACCACTGGTCATGAACAATGAAGACAACTGTAGTGTCCCTATCTGACCACAGGTCATGAACAGTGAAGACAGCTGTAGTGTCCCTATCTGACCACAGGTCATGAACAATGAAGACAACTGTAGTGTCCCTATCTGACCACAGGTCATGAACAGTGAAGACAGCTGTAGTGTCCCTATCTGACCACTGGTCATGAACAATGAAGACAACTGTAGTGTCCCTATCTGACCACTGGTCATGAACAGTGAAGACAGCTGTAGTGTCCCTATCTGACCACAGGTCATGAACAATGAAGACAGCTGTAGTGTCCCTATCTGACCACTGGTCATGAACAATGAAGTCACCTGTAGTGTCCTTATCTGACCACTGGTCAAGAACAATGAAGACAGCTGTAGTGTCCCTATCTGACCACTGGTCATGAACAATGAAGACAGCTGTAGTGTCCCTATCTGACCACTGGTCATGAACAATGAAGTCACCTGTAGTGTCCCTATCTGACGCTTTGACCTGAACAGACAGTGAAGACGTGCGTGGTGTCCCCAGCTGACGACCTGTCCTGAGTTGGGCGGTGAAGAGGTTATTGTTCATGTCATACGCCAGCGGGATTTGAATTCGTTGCCTCTGACCGCGAAACTTGACGCTCTACCACAAGGCCAAACCATATAGACATATGATTGGTTTCTGATTATGTAGCGCTAACTGACCTAAGAAGCTAACACCTTCTAGACCTATATCTAGCGACTGAACATGCACCTTGATAAACAGTTGGTTTCTGGATATGCAACGCTAAACTGACCTGACAGACGAACACCCAGTTGACATGTAGTCAGTTTCTGAACATGCAGCGCTAACTGACCTGACAAACCAATCCATCATGAATTGACCTGACAACCCAATCCATCATTAATTGACCTGACATTTCGTCAGTGAACTGAGTCATAAACATTATCTGAGCTTATATAAGTTTGTTTGGACCAGTTCGTTTTGTTGTTGTTGTTGTTGTTGTTGTTGTTGTTGTTGTTGTTGTTGTTGTTAAACGCGGACTAGTTTCAAGCAAAATATGTTGCAATGCAGGTCCACGCCAGTCGTTCCTTGGTTGTTAAACACTGATTATTTTCACACAAAACATTCTTAACTCTAAGTCCATTGTAACCAATGCTATGTGCTGTTTATTTCCTGACACCGATAGGTTCCTTGTTAGTTTGTGATCGCCCCATCACTAGTCCTCTTCACTTAGTAGCTGGAGGGTGTAGCATTCAATGAATTCGTTCTAGCACAGTGATGAAGATGAGAAAAAGTTTAGCAACATTGATAAATTATTATTGATGCCTCTTTCCCCCTACGTTTTCATGTATCCTGTTAATCCCCAATCCATTCTCGACCTCATTCATTCATGTATTCCAGTAAAAAACAAAATCAACATTCTCTCTTTCAGCTTTGACATGAGACCGTGCCAGCACATTGCCACACATTCCTAGGATGATTTGCATATCCATCAGAAGACCGATGCCATCCTCGCCTGGAACTGCTGCACGACGTCTTAAGTCACGTGGACGGAAGGAATCCAATGAAGCGTCACAGAGCATGGCTCTGCCAGGACCCCGGGAGATGCCAGAGTCTATTTGCGGCCGGCAGACTGATGGACTCTTCATGCTAAGCAGACTGGGGCCAGACCTGCACAGTGTCTGTGAGCGTCCTGTGTACAGTGGTAACTGGATTCCGCCTCCAGACCAGGCTGAGGGAGGCAGGAAATATTTGGGGGTCCGCTGGGGAGTGTTGGCAACCGTTGGCCCATGAGCACGGGGACAGGGAGGGTTAGTTATTAGAGGAGGGTGGAGGAAAGGAGTTAGGTGGGGGAGAGTGGTTCATTATAAGGACTTCTCCTGTGTGTGTCTGAGAGAAAGAGAGAGAGAGAGAGAAGAAGAGAGAGAGAGAGAGAGAGAGAGAGAGAGAGAGGCAGACAGACAGACAGACAGACGGAGAGACAGAGACAGAGACAGAGAGAGACAGAGAGAGAGAGAGAAACAGACAGACAGACAGAGAGAGAGACGGGAAAGGAGAGAGAGAGAGAGAGAGAGAGAGAGGAGGGGGAAGGAGAGAGAGGGGGAGGTAGAGAGATAGAGGGGGTTGGGGGGTAGGGTGTGTGTGTGTGTGTGTGTGTGTGTGTGTGTGTGTGTGTGGCGTGCGTGCGTGCATGCGTGCGTGCGTGCGTGCGTGCGTGCGAGCGTGCGTGCGTGCGTGCGTGTGTGTTTGTGTGCATGCGTGCGTGTGTCCGTGCGTGGGTGCGTACGTGCGTGCGTACGCATGCATGCTTGTGCGTGTATGTTTGTATGTGTGTTTGTGCGTGTGTGTGTAAATGCGGTCGGCACGTGTGTACACATACGCAATATAAGCCCCACGCACGCGAAAGCATTAAACGCAATTCAAACGTAAGACAAACACAGCCGCCACAACAAGTCAAACCTCGGCCCACAAACACACCAACTCCGTCAGACTGCAGCCAACAAAGACGCCGCCACCACCTCTGACCCACATCACTCTGGCACCGTGCCAGACTCTGCTGCTGCTTTCACCACGTCTGACATCAGCACGGGGCCTCTCATTCACTGCCTTGCCGCACACACTGCGCAACTGCTCTCTGATGTCACGGGCTCTCTGCCTCTCCTCATGCTCTTTGAAACTGGTTCAGCATGCAAATTGTTCCAGAACGAAAGCTGGTTCAGCATGTAAACTGCTTCAGCATGCAAACTGGTTCAGAATGCAAACTGGTTAATCATGCAAAATGGTTCAGAATGCAAACGGGTTCAGAATGCACACTGGTTCAGCATGCAAACTGGTTCAGCATGCAAACTGGTTGAAAATGCTCACTGGTTCAGGATGCAAACTGGTTTAGAATGCAAAGTGGTTGAGAATGCAAATTGGTTCAGCATGCAAACTGGTTCATCAGATTTCACGCTGTCTTTTTCACATTTAATCAAGCGTGTTTGCTGGCCTAGTATGTGCGTGCGCCCATCTAGGCCCAACGTCTAAAGATTTCGCTGGGGAGGGAAAAAAAACGATCCCGCGACATACGGTTAGTACAAACGGAAATCAGGGTTACTGAGAAAGCAGGGTGTGAAGGGGCACGCTGATTCAGACGTTTAGGACAATCAGCAGAGGGAGGAAAGGGGAGATAATGCTATGGAGATATGGCCATTTTAGCAAAATAAAAATCCGACAAATCTGGTGGGATAGAAACTTGCAATTATCGAGACATGGGGTAGTAAGCTGTAGCTTTGCTACAACACCCTAGCAGCTGGAACAGAAATGTATTGAGTTGTGTTGCTATTATGTGAAGGATGAGCATTCCATCTGTATCTGCCGTTGTCGCCTTCACGTTTATTTTGCGCTTCGTCAAGGGAGGTAATATTTTAACTTCCATTTGTCGCTTTGTCTGTTTGTTGACAAGAGTTCGAAAAAACAACAAAACAAACAAAAACAACAACAACAACAACAACAACAACAACAACAAAAAACCCAAAACAAACAAACAACACACAAACAAACAAACAAACAAACAACAAACAAACAAACAAACAAACAAACAAACAAACAAACCACCCCGCCTGGTAAACCGATTCTAACTTAGATTTTGGTGTGGATCTCTGCTCTTCCCAAAGCTCTCCTGGCTTACTCTATATCAGCCGCTGCTGTGATTGTCTAGGTCTTTACTCTCGTGTCCTACATATCATACAGTTCGTATTGCTGTACCAGCCGTCCCCTCCCACGCCCCCCCCCTCCCCCCTCACCTCCGTCCTTCCTTCCCCTTTCCCATGCCCCCCTGTCCCTTCTTCTTCCTCCTCCCCCCCCCCAGCCCAAACCCCTTCCTCCCCTTCTTCCCGTATCCCCACCCTCCTCTTTGCGCGTCCCTTCTCACATTTTCCCTACCTCCCCCACCCTTCATCCCCTATCCTCCCGTCCCCCGCCCTACCCCACACCTCCATTTTCTTACCACCACCACCACCACCACCACCACCCGCCGTTCCCCCTCCTATTCCTGCTTCCCTCTCATCCGTATAAAAGTGATGCTTTCTTGATCTGCCCAATATGCTGATAAGTCCTATGCTGAATTTGAAGATCATACCAAACTGTGGAACTGTATAACGGATAAGAAAGCGATACACATATTTGCATGCGCCTACACGCGCGCGCGCGCACACATACCACACACACACACACACACACACACACACACACACACACATATATATATATGTGTGTGTGTGTGGAGAGAGAGAGAGAGACAGAGACCGAACGACCGACCAACTGACAGACGACAGACAGACAGACAGACAGACACACACACACACACACACACACACATACACACACACACAGATAGATAGACATTACACATTTAAATGTATTAGATTAACTGACCTAAACACGGTCGCATTTTCTACGCACGTGCAGAGTTCAGAGCGCAGAGTTCAGAGTGCAGAGTGCAGCCAAGTCCTTCATCCTGTTTGTTGTGTGGGTCTTGTTTCTCTTCATTTGGTCCCTCGAAGTCTCCCCGCACCGCGCCTTCTGTCCAGCCAGTCTTATCTCCCCTTTCCTCTGCCTGTTGTCATTACCGCCCCTTCTGTCCAGCCAGTCTTATCTCCCCTTTCCTCTGCCTGTTGTCATTACCTCCCCTTCTGTCCAGCCAGTCTTATCTCCCCTTTCCTCTGCCTGTTGTCATTACCGCCCCTTCTGTCCAGCCAGTCTTATCTCCCCTTTCCTCTGCCTGTTGTCATTACCTCCCCTTCTGTCCAGCCAGTCTTATCTCCCCTTTCCTCTGCCTGTTGTCATTACTTCCCTTCTGTCCAGCCAGTCTTATCTCCCCTTTCCTTTGCCTCTTTCATTACCTCCCCTTCTGTCCAGCCAGTCTTACCTCCCCTTTCCTCTGCCTGTTGTCATTACCGCCCCTTGTGTCCAGCCAGTCTTATCTCCCCTTTCCTCTGCCTGTTGTCATTACCTCCCCTTCTGTCCAGCCAGTCTTATCTCCCCTTTCCTTTGCCTGTTGTCATTACCCGCCCCTTCTGTCCAGCCAGTCTTAACTCCCCTTTCCTCTGCCTGTTGTCATTACCTCCCCTTATGTCCAGCCAGTCTTATCTCCCCTTTCCTCTGCCTGTTGTCATTACCTCCCCTTCTGTCCAGCCAGTCTTATCTCCCCTTTCCTCTGCCTGTTGTCATTACCGCCCCTTCTGTCCAGCCAGTCTTATCTCCCCTTTCCTCTGCCTGTTGTCATTACCGCCCCTTCTGTCCAGCCAGTCTTATCTCCCCTTTCCTCTGCCTGTTGTCATTACCGCCCCTTATGTCCAGCCAGTCTTATCTCCCCTTTCCTCTGCCTGTTGTCATTACCGCCCCTTCTGTCCAGCCAGTCTTATCTCCCCTTTCCTCTGCCTGTTGTCATTACCGCCCCTTCTGTCCAGCCAGTCTTATCTCCCCTTTCCTCTGCCTGTTGTCATTACCGCCCCTTCTGTCCAGCCAGTCTTATCTCCCCTTTCCTCTGCCTGTTGTCATTACCGCCCCTTCTGTCCAGCCAGTCTTATCTCCCCTTTCCTCTGCCTGTTGTCATTACCTCCCCTTGTGTCCAGCCAGTCTTACCTCCCCTTTCCTCTGCCTGTTGTCATTACCTCCCCTTCTGTCCAGCCAGTCTTAACTCCCCTTTCCTCTGCCTCTTTCATTACCTCCCCTTGTGTCCAGCCAGTCTTACCTCCCCTTTCCTCTGCCTGTTGTCATTACTGCCCCTTGTGTCCAGCCAGTCTTATCTCCCCTTTCCTTTGCCTCTTTCATTACCTCCCCTTGTGTCCAGCCAGTCTTACCTCCCCTTTCCTCTGCCTGTTGTCATTACCTCCCCTTCTGTCCAGCCAGTCTTATCTCCCCTTTCCTCTGCCTGTTGTCATTACCGCCCCTTCTGTCCAGCCAGTCTTATCTCCCCTTTCCTTTGCCTGTTGTCATTACCGCCCCTTCTGTCCAGCCAGTCTTATCTCCCCTTTCCTCTGCCTGTTGTCATTACCTCCCCTTGTGTCCAGCCAGTCTTATCTCCCCTTTCCTCTGCCTGTTGTCATTACCGCCCCTTGTGTCCAGCCAGTCTTATTTCCCCTTTCCTCTGCCTGTTGTCATTACCGCCCCTTGTGTCCAGCCAGTCTTATCTCCCCATTCCTTTGGTTGGTTTTCCTGACCCAGTGTCTGTTGTCTGACGACTGAAGTGCCTGTTGTCATTCTCTGTTAGTACCAGGTGACGACTGAAGTGCCTGTTGTCATTCTCTGTTAGTACCAGGTGACGACTGAAGTGCCTGTTGTCATTCTCTGTTAGTACCAGGTGACGACTGAAGTGCCTGTTGTCATTCTCTGTTAGTACCAGGTGACGACTGAAGTGCCTGTTGTCATTCTGTGTTTGTACCGGTGTCTTTCATGGGACACGTACAGTCCAATTCTGTTTTGGGTCAACAGCCAAACTAACATGTTCACCATGCTCTTTTGCTCTAGGCGAAATACAGATTTGGCTTTCTTGTGCTTGTTCTTCTTGTTCTTGTTTTTGATCTTGTTGTTGTTGTTGTTGTTGTTCTTCTTCTTCTTCTTCTTCTTCTTCTTCTTCTTCTTCTATATTATCATCATCATCATCATCATCATCATCATCATCATCATCATCATCATCATCATCATCATCATCATCATCGTCGTCGTCGTCGTCGTCATCATCATTTCATTTCTGCTGCTCCTCCTCTTTTTTCTCCACATTCATGCTCCTCTTCCTAATCCCCCTGTTCTAGTTATTGTTCTTCTTCTTGTTCTTCTTGATCTTCTTGTTGCTGTTATCGATGTTATTGTTGTTGTTATTGTTGTTGTTGTTGTTGATGTTGTTGTTGTTGTTCTTCTTCTTCTGCACCATCCTCATGATGATGATCATCATCATCACCATCATCATCATCATTTACTTGTTCGTCTCCACTTTCTCCTTCTTCTTCCTTCTCCACTTCTTCTTCCTTCTCCCCTTCTTCTTCCTTCTCCCCCTTCTTCTTCCTTCTCCCCCTTCTTCTTCCTTCTCCCCTTCTTCCTTCTCCTCCTCCTTCTCCCCTTCTTCTTCCTTCTCCCCCTTCTTCTTCCTTCTCCCCCTTCTTCTTCCTTCTCCCCCTTCTTTTCCCCTTCTTCTTCTCTTCTCCCCCTTCTTCTTCCCCTTCTCCCCTTCTTCTTCCTTCTCCCCCTTCTTCTTCCTTCTCCCCTTCTTCTTCCTTCTCCCCCCTTCTTCTCCCCTCTTCTTCCTTCTCCCCCTTCTTCTTCCCCTTCTCCCCCTTCTTCTTCCTTCTCCCCTTCTTCTTCCCCTTCTTCTTCCTTCTCCCCCTTCTTCTTCCCCTTCTTCTTCCTTCTCACCTTCTTCTTCCCCTTCTTCTTCCTTCTCCCCCTTCTTCCCCCTTTTTCTTCCTTCTCCCCTTCTTCTCCCCCTTCTTCTTCCTTCTCCTCCCCTTCTTCTTCCTTCTACCCTTCTTCTTCCTTCTCCCCCTTCTCCTCCACCTTCTTCTTCCTTCTCCTCCCCTTCTTCTTCCTCCCCCTCCCCCTTCTTCTTCCTTCTCCCCCCCCTTCTTCTTCCTTCTCCCCCCTCTCTTCTTCCTTCTCCTCCTTCTTCTTCCTTCTCCCCCTTCTTCTTCCTTCTCCCCCTTCTTCTCCCCTTCTTCTTCCTTTTCCTCCCCTTCTTCTTCCTTCCCTCCCCCTTCTTCTTCCTTCTCCTTCCCCTTCTTCTTTCTTCTCCTCCCCTTCTTCTTCTTCTCATCCCCTTCTTCTTCCTTCTCATCCCCTTCTTCTTCCTTCTCATCCCCTTCTTCCTCCCCTCCCCCTTCTTCTTCCTTCTCCTCCCCTTCTTCTTCCTTCTCCTCCCCTTCTTCTCCTTCTCCTCCCCCTTCTTCTTCCTTCTCCTCCCTTCTTATTCCTTCTCATCCCCCTTCTTCTTCCTTCTCATCCCCCTTCTTCTTCCTTCTCCCTTCTTCTTCCTTCTCCGCCTCCCCCTTCTTCTTCCTTCTCCCCCTTCTTCTCCCTTCTCCCCTTCTTCTCCCCTTCTTCTTCCTTCTCCCCCTTCTTCTTCCTTCTCCTCCTTTCCTGTTCTTGTTCTTCTTGTTCTTTATCTTTATAGAACTTCTTCTTCTTCTCTTCTTCTTCTTCTTCTTCTTCTCTTTCTCTCCTCCTCCTCCTCCTCCTCCTTCCTTCTTTCTTTCTTTCTGTCTGTCTTTCTTTTCTTTCTTTCTTTCGATTTTCCTTTCTTTCTTCTTGTTCTTCTTTCTTTCTTTTTCTTTCTCCTTTCTTTCTTTCATTCTCACAGCCTTTTCCAACCCCTTTCGTGTCTGTCTCCCAGTGTAATAAAGTGCAAGCACTGCTTTTTGGTATCATCAAGTTTCAGTCTGGTCCGGTCTGTTCAAAATGACACAAAACTGTCCCGCTCAGCCTTTCGTTCTTATTTATGGGTAGAGATACAAGATCCTCGGGGAAGGACGAAGCATTGCTCCGGTGAAAGAGCCAGCATGGCTGGAAGAGAAATCAGGTTCAATTTGCATCCTCCAGCAAGAGTTCAGGATGCGCAGTTACAATGTCTCAGACAGACGTCGTGTCGCAGGATTAGGGCTTTTGGCCTCTGGCAGGGAGTTAAAAAAACTGCAAACAGAGCGCACACACACACACACACACACACACACACACACACACACACACACACACACACACACATTAGCACACACACACACACACACACACACACACACACACACACTCACACACACACACACACACACACATACACACACACACACACGTGCACACACACACGCACACACACACACACCTCACACACACACACACTCACACACACACACACACACACACACACAAAGACACACACACAAAGACACACACACACAGACACACACACAGACACACACACACACACACACACACACACACACACACACACACACACACACACACACACACACACAGGGGCTTGCATACGTGCACGCGTGTACACATCTATGCACTTAGTGATCGCACATATGGAGGTGCACACACACACACACACACACACACACACACACACACACACACACACATTAGCACACACACACACACACACACACACACACACACACACACACACACACACACACACACACACGCACGTACACGCACAGAGACACATAAACATGACCTCATGGAAACAAGAGAGAGAGAGAGAGAGAGAGAGAGAGAGAGAGAGAGAGAGAGAGAGAGAGAGAGAGAGAGAGCATTTCGGTGTGTGTTGTCAACCCACTTTATTTCCTAACGTCCATTGTCGAACAGGAAGCAGCGAGGACAAAACGTGACTGCCACATGAGCGGTAATGGCCGACAGGAAGTTGCATAGAGACTTTTTTATGACTGGAAGAGAGGCCATAAACATGGAGGAAAAACCAGCTCCAGTTGTCTGCAGTGGTTACGTCAAGGATATGGGTTCGATGGGGCATTGCATCATAGTTGTGTGAGAAAGGGTCGATACTGGTCATCCCTGTCCCTTCTTCCTCCTCTTTTTCTTTTCACTGCCTCACCTTCTCCCCAATCCCGTCTGGATCCCCACTCAGCGCCAGGCCCGTTTCTTTGGGATTCCAGGTTCAAACCTGGGGTATATTCTATCAGTTGTATCATTTTCCCCACTGTCCTACCTTGTTGTGTTTTCACCTTGCACTACTTTTCCCAGATTTGTTCTCCCTCCCCCCCACCCCCATCTTGTTATACATTATTTTGTGTATTGTCCTACTTTGTCCTAGTTTGTCCCTTTCCCCCTATCTTGCCCTACTTTGTGTTAACCTTGTTCTGCTTTGTCCAGTGTTGTTCCGTTTCCCTATCCCCCTTTTTTAAAACCTCTTTCCAGTCTGGTTTTACATCGTCCTCTTTTGTGCTTTTCTCCCAGCTTGATGTACATTTTGGTATCATGAACTATTATTTCATATTCCCCCCCCCCACCATCTTATTCTACCTTTTTGTATCTTGTCCTACTTTTTTCCGACCTAATTCCCCCCCCCACCTTTCCTGTTGTGCCCTTTTCTATATTGTTCTACTTTGTCCTATTTTGTCCTTTTCCATAACATTGTTCTACCTTTTCTGTTTTGTCCCATTTTGTCCTTTCCCTCCATTTTGTTCCACATTTTTTTAATCTTGACCAACTTTGTGCTGTTTTGTCATTACCCCATCTTCTTTGATCTTGTTCTATATTGTCTCTGATTGTCCTATTTTGTCCTTTTCCACATCTCGTTCTACGTTTTTCTATATTGTCTTACTTTGTCTACACACCCATCTTGTTCTACCTTTTTTTTTCTATAGAGTCTACACCCCCATTGTCATGTGATGTAGCCTCACATGGCGACATGTGACGTTCCGTCGCGTACGCCCTTATTTGTTATAAAGCATTTTCCCTAGGTAGGGAAGAGGAAAGGTAAAAGAAAAGAAAGTTTGAATGGCCTGACCAGTGTGATCGGTGTCGCTGGTGGCTATAGACGTAGGGCGATCATTGGTTGAATGGACGGACGTTGTCCATTGGTCAGCAACCATGGGCTGGTAATGCGTAGAGTTAGACGAGTACTCACTGAACGTGTACTCAGAAAGAGCGCAGGAGGGAAAAATAAGGAATAGGAAGGAGATGGCTTGGGGACACTGACCGGACAGGTTGTTTGAAGAACGAGTTCCACCTGCGACTCACCATTACCAGGTGAGGTATAGACAGATGGGGAGAGAAGAAAGAGAGAAGTTAAGAAAAGGGAAAAAGGGAAAAGAATTTATGATTATTCAGATTTTGAAATAGATTACTTACACGGACTTCATTCGTGTTTCAGCCCTTCCCAGTGCTGTGGCAGCACCAGTTAGGCAGTCGCACAAATATTTGGGCTACAGTGCTGCGGCAGCACCTAATCGTCTCCAGGGTTGGAGAATCGAGCTGTAGAGGACAACGACTGCACCAGTTGTGAGAAAAGAAAGCATTTGTCATGTTGGCCCATAATGATTTTGTTATTGTCCCCCTGATGAACTCAGTTGATACTACTGTATTTTAAGCCATCTTTTGATTTTTCTTTGAAAATATATACATTGTTTCTCCACTGAGGAGGAGAAACCGGTAAAAGATATATTTATGAAGTATTATGTATAATGAGGTGAAATTTGGTCCCAACTAGTGGATCTGTGGAATGATTGTACCTCCACTGGAGAGGAGGAATGAAAAATAATTCCTTGAAGACAAACGAGTTGAATATGACGGAAAATTGATTATTGTTTAGTAAATTATTCCCCGGAGAGGAGGGGGAGAAGAAGAGTTATTGCAGTGCGCCTTCTGGTTGTTTGGAGAGAGTGCGTGTGCACGGAGTGAATGCTGAGCTGAGTGCAGGCATGCATGTATGCACAGTGTGACAGTGGTGACCCCGACTAGGACTAGGGCTTAGGACAAGGTTTTTTTTTTGTACCCCTCCAAGGAAAAAAATCTATTTGTACCCCTCCAAAGACAAATTAAGATTTCCCCTTCAAGGAAAAAAAAATCTGTGCAAAGAAAAATTTGTATAATTGATTGTTGTCTTTATTGTTTGTAGTCTTTATTTTCATTAGTTTCTGTATGTGTGTGTTCGAATGTTGTTGATTTCTTTTGATTGCTCTGCTCTGTTAGGGTTGTTTTTTTTTTTTGTAGGATTTCCTTTTGACCCTTTTCCCCCTCAGGACCGATAGCCTCAACCTCCTCTTGCTCGTACCTGGCAGCAAGAGGGCAGGGCGTTGAGGAGTCGTTGTCCTTCCCCTAGCTTAGATTTTGTTTTGTCCCCTTCCCCAGGACTGATAGCCCCAACCTCTTCCTGCTCTGTTTTAGCAGGGGGGCATGGCGTTGGGGAGTCAATAGTCCCTCCCTCTCTCATTACTATCTAATTCTTTATCTTTCCTCTCGTTTTATTTGGATTTTTCCCCTTTCCCCTCTGAGTGTGGGATCGACTTCACCTCCGTCACTCAACTAGTGTAGGTGGTGGAGTGGATTACCGCTCACTCCAAATAAACGTCTTTTTTTATTATCTTTTGGGTTTTGGGTTCTTTTGGGTGTGTGTGTGTGTTTTTTCTGATTGTATATTTATTAGATTGTTTATTGCATTGAGTTTCAGTATATTGTGTGTATTATTATTTGAATACTTCCCCGTCTCCAGCTTTACGGGAGAGAGTTGCCATTAGGGTGCTGTCTGAGGGCCTCTTTCGCTTTTTCTAATTTCCTCTTTCTATACCGGACCTGTCTATTCTTTCATTTCCTTTTCACCCCCTTTACAAAAAAAAATCTCCAAACTTCTCTTCAATAGGCACCTATCTAGTTTCTTTTCAGCAGTGTCATCTTTAGGTAGGATTTCCGTTAGTGTACGTTTTCTCCCCCTCTTTTTAATTGTTCATTAATTCATTTGTTTTGTAATTTTGTATTCACTTATTGTTTAAGGCGATTCATTTGTTTTGTGAACTCATCTATTGTTTTACCAAGAAACTAAGTAAGAAAGTAACAAGTACAGTAAGAACAGTTAAGAACATAAACATTATAAAGAATTTATTTCCGGGAAAAAACTTTAGTCTGTTTTCTTTTCACTGGAAACAAGAGTTATTAGTATTGCATTTCATTTTCTTAGCTGTTTTTGTTCCCTTTCGGAAAGAATATTGGTGAAAATCTCTTTTGGAAAGACCACATTGTCAATTCTTATTAGTGCTTTTCTTTTATAAGCCTTTATTATTTTTCTGTTTATACCGGCATTTAAATTCTTTATTTGTACATACTGTAACAAAAGTTGTTTTTTTTTTTTTTTGAAAACGTATATAACATCACATATCGCCTTATTTTAATCATATTTAGTCATTGTTTCTTGTTTCTTTGTGGTAACTATTCATGATGGAAAATTTTGATGAATATGTACGACAGGCCGAGCGTTTAGGCTTTGAAGGTGATAAATTGGCAAACTATGTCCAACAATGTCTGGATAGGGCAGACAGAGAGATAGAGAGACAGGAAAAACGGAGACAACTAGAAGAAAAAGATAAAGAACGACAAGAAAAGCTAAAAAGATTAGAGCTTGAAGAGAAAAAACTACAGAAAGAGATGGAAGAAAATAAAAAAAGATTAGAGTTTGAAGAAAAAAAACTACAGACAGACAGAGAGGAGGTTCAGAGAAAACTAGAGCTAGAGGATAAGGATAAGGAACGGCAGTTTAAACTGAGACAACTTGAATTAGAGACTGATGCGGAAATTAAAAAATTACAGGCATCGAGAGAACCTCCACCACCTCCATCGGTCGGTTCCGCGAGTTCATTTCATCCGAAGTCAACATACATTCCGAAGTTGCCGCCGTTCGAAGAAAAAACCGACGATATTGACAGTTTTCTTTTCGGTTCGAGAACCACGCTACTTCTTGTGGTTGGCCGAAGGAGAAATGGACGTTGTTTATCGCGTCGCTGTTTAAGGGAAGTGCTTTGGCGCTATACCACACACTTGCGGCAAAGGAAGGGTTGACTTGGGATCAGTTAAAAGAAGAACTCTTAAAGAAGTTTCAGTGTTCAGCTGACCGTTTTCGTGAGCGTTTCCGATCCATTCGTCCTGACAAGGGAGAATCATTTCCGTCTTTTTTGATAAGAATGAGTCATTGTTTAGACAGATGGATAGAGCTAACAAAGACAAATAAAACTTTCGAATCACTGCGAGATTTGCTACTTCGAGAGCAACTTTTTCAAAGCGTCAGTAAAGATTTGGCCACTTTTCTTAAGGAAAGACAGTTCGATAGCGTTGACGAAATGTGTCAGATGGCGGATCAGTACTGTATTGCTCATCCGGATAAAGGTGTTGCCCGCAAGGAAAATTCGTCCCTTTTCGAGTCTCACGCGGCATTTCAGATACATTCTGGACAAGGAAACTTTAGAAGAGGAAATCGCGCTTCATTCCAAGGTCCGCACTCTTACACGTCTTTTGGCAACAGACAACGACCTTTCCGTGGTCAAGGCCATGTCGGTTCTGGCGATTTCCGTCAGTACGAATACTCACCACCGGAAAGACCTTTTCCTTTCCGAGGGCGTGGTGAACAACAACCGCGAAGACCCTTTGGTCCAGTTCGTGGGCAAGGTCGAGGTTCACAGACTAATGGTAACCAGTTGTCCGCCAACCAAACCATGCGTTGCCACTTTTGTGAGTGCAAATTCCATTTGAAACGGGACTGTCCTTTCAAAGGAAGTGGAGCAAAGACTGGATTTGTTTCCACTACATGTGAAGAAGGTCTTGTTTTGGCACCAGATCAGTCCATTGATGGTCTTCTTTTGGAGGATTGTGCCATTAATGGTTTACAAGGTTCTGTTTTGCGAGATACAGGTTGCACCACAGCTGGTGTAAGGAAATGTTTTGTTCTACCTGACCAATATCTTGACAGTGTTCAGAAATGCAGATCGTTTGGTGGAAAAATTGAAACTTTTCCACTTGCAAAAATTTCCGTTGATACACCATACTACTCCGGGTCACTTACCGCCTGTGTTATTGAGAATCCAGTTTGCGATTTGATTTTGGGAAATTTACCAGGTGTTGCGACAGTACATGGTGGTGCCGGAGGATCTTTCGTTCCTTGTCTCATCAGTACAAGATCAAAAGTCGTAGAGCAGGGAAAACCAACAAAACCACTCAAGGTTTCAAAACTGGATAACTAAAAGTTACGCCAGATGTTTTGAAGACCATGCAGAGAAGCGACGAGACATTGACGACTGTACTGTCTACTGCAAAGCAGAGTGTCTCTGACAAACCAACGGACAAGCCGACGTACGTACTGGACTCTGACATCCTCTACAGGCATGTACCTGGACAAGACAACAAACAGATTGTGGTTCCCAAACCACTGAGGGAAACGGTATTACATACGGCCCATGATGCATTATTCGCAGGTCATTGTGGTATCAAGCGAACGTTAAAAAGAGTTCTGGATTCATTTTTTTGGCCAGGGGTCACAAGAGAAGTCACACAGTATTGTCGCTCTTGTGACATTTGCCAAAAAACTACTCAAAAAGGTCGCGTCCCATGTGCACCTTTGCACAAAATGCCCCTAATTTCGGTTCCCTTTCAGAAGGTGGCCATTGACCTTGTCGGCCCTTTCCCACCATCTTCCTCGGAAATCGGTATATTCTCACTTTGGTCGACACGGCGACAAGATTTCCCGAAGCAATTCCCCTGAAGAAGATCGATACTGTATCTGTCGCTGAGGCACTGCTGTCTATTTTTTCCAGAGTAGGACTTCCCGACGAAATTCTGTCAGATTGCGGGACACAGTTCATTTCAGACCTCATGAAGGAAATATACAGACTGCTGTCGATCTCTTCTGTTTCAACCACGCCATACCATCCCCAGTCCAATGGAATGGTTGAAAGATTTAATGGAACATTAAAGTCCATGTTGAGAAAAGTCACAAGGCGGGAGCCTCAAGAATGGGATCGTTTTATACCTGCATTGCTCTTTGCATACAGGGAACTGCCGAACGAAACGTTGGGGTTTTCGCCTTTTGAATTGCTTTTTGGACATTCACCACGGGGTCCTTTGGATCTGTTAGTCACACAGTGGACGAACAAGACAGACAGACCTGAAGACAAGAACGTTTACCAATACGTCTACGACCTACATAACCGAATAAAAGACGCATGTGAACTTGCCCAACAGTCAGCTGACAGGAAAACTGATTTGTATAAGGACTTTGCTGACAGGAAAGCAAAGGCACGTTCATTCAGTGTAGGTGACAAGGTACTTGTCCTGTTGACAGACGAGCACAACAAACTCCGTGTCATGTGGAAAGGTCCCTTTGATGTCATTGAAAAACTTTCTGGAGTAAACTACAAAGTGAAAATGGCAAATACTGAAAAGGTGTTCCATGTAAACATGCTAAAAAAGTATGTTGAACGTACAAATGTTGCCATTAATGAGTCAATTGAATGGATGTGTCCAGTGTCTGAAACGGATGTGGCTGTTACAGAAATCATTGATTCTGATTTTGTACCTGATGTTACATACAGAGACAGAGCAAAGACTGTGCAAACAACAAATGTGGGATTGTTAACGTCTACCAGTATAGATGATACTGTACATCTGCCCACTCTTTCTGTCAAGGGGGAAACTTATCATGATGTCATTGTGTGTGATGATTTGTCTTTGATTCAGAAAGAACAATTGGAAGGTATTTTGAAGGACTTTCAGGATGTTCTGACTGATACCCCAGGGACAGTGACAGCAATTGAACCCCATACTATTCACTTGAGTACGGAAAACCCAGTCCGAGTCAAACCATACCCCCTCCCATTTGCGAAAAAACAGGTTGTCGAAAGAGAGATTCAAGTCATGCTCGGGTTGAAAGTTATTGAACCGTCCTCGTCACCATACAGCTCACCAGTTGTTTTGGTGGACAAACCTGATGGCTCGGTGCGGTTTTGCATCGATTACAGGAAGTTAAACAAAATCACTGTGTTTGATGCAGAACCTATCCCAGACATTGAGGAACTTCTTTGTCAACTCTCAGAAGGAAAATATTTTGTCAAAATAGATTTGACTAAAGGATATTGGCAAATCCCGATGGCTGAAGCAGACAAGGAAAAAACAGCTTTTCAGACACCTTTTGGACTGTTTCAATGGACGAAAATGCCATTTGGATTACAAAACGCCCCAGCTTCTTTTGCCAGAATGATGCACGCACTAAAACTTCATGAGTGTGGAGCAGTAAGCTTTTTTGATGACATTTTGCTTGCTGCAAAGTCATGGAATGATCTGGAGGAAAACTTGAGAGCTGTTTTTTGTAAACTCCGGAATTTTGGTCTGACGGCTAGACCGTCCAAAATACGTGCTGGATTCCAGACTCTTGAGTTTTTGGGTCATGTCATTTCTGTTGGAAAAATGACACCAGAGGAAAAGAAAGTAGAAAAGATCTTGGCCTTGAAGAGACCCAGTACAAAGAAACAGATCAGATCACTCATTGGATTGTTGTCCTATTACAGAAGATATGTACCGCACTTTGCGTCCTTGACAGCCCCTTTGAGTGACTTGACAAAAGGAACAAAAAACAAAAGTATCGTCTGGTCAGATGAGTGCCAGAAAGCGCTGGAATGTGTTCAAAACATCCTCAATTCATTTCCTGTGTTGCTTTTGCCCTCTCTTTCAGAGGATTTTGTTTTGAGAACTGATGCCAGCTCCAAAGGCATGGGAGCTGTACTGTTGCAGGAAAAGAATGGATTGTTACACCCTGTCCAATATGCAAGTAAAAAGTTCTCTAACACCCAAGTCAAATACTCAACAATTGAGAGTGTCTTGCCATTGTTTGGGCTTGTGAGAAATTTGCCAGATTCCTGACTGGAAGACAGTTTCGGTTACAAACCGACCACAGGCCATTGACGTTTTTGCAGTCGTCCAAGACCAAAAATAGCAGGCTGTTGAGATGGGCTTTGTCATTGCAGGAGTTCAAGTTTGACATTGAGCCATTACCTGGAACTCAGAATGTCATGGCAGACTTTTTGTCTCGTGCATGAGTGCACAGTATCCTTCGTGCTGCTGTAACTGCTGTTTGTTTTCATTGTGGACAGATTTTTTTTATTCTGCTGTTTGTTTTCATTGTGGAAAGACTTTATTGATATTTTGGCAGGGTTATGTCTGCTAACGTCAGTCTGAATTGATAAGTAGTTGTGACTGATCTTTCTCCAAAAGTGCATATGTATTGGCATTGGTGGCTCGTTGTGGGATGCTACTTTGTGAACATGTGCAGAGTACTTCATTTGATGTCTTACAAGTGTTTGTTTTTTTTTCACGTCGGTCTATTATGAAGAATCAAAAAAGTGTTTAACTTTCGAGTGGTTTACTGTATTGTGTATTTATGCTTGAACAGACTTTTCACTTGCCAAATTTTTCTCAAGTGAGTCATGAGGAAATTCTCATTTTGTGATGATGTTGGGACATATGATTATGTGACAACAGGGTAGAAAAAATTTACATTTTGCATTTGGAATAATCCGTATCATATGTTCTTCGTGTTTATGTAACTCGTGATTTGTGGTGATGGAGTATGAATTTGTTTTTTAAAAAACTAAACACAGTGTGACACCCATCTTGTTCTACCTTTTTCTATAGAGTCTTACTTGGTCTTTATTCCCATAATATTCTACCTTTTTCTATAGAGTCTTACTTGGTCTTTATTCCCATAATATTCTACCTTTTTCTGTAGAGTCTTACTTGGTCTTTATTCCCATAATATTCTACCTTTTTCTATAGAGTCTTACTTGGTCTTTATTCCCATAATGTTCTACCTTTTTCTACATTGTCTTACTTGATCTATATTCCCATCTTGTTCTACCTTTTTCTACATTGTCTTACTTGATCTATATTCCCATCTTGTTCTACCTTTTTCTACATTGTCTTACTTTGTCTAGATTCCCATAATGTTCTACCTTTTTCTATATTGTCTTACTTTGTCTACATTGTTTCTGTATTGTCCTAATTTGTCTTATTTTGTCTTTTTCTGCCATCTTGGGATGTAGAGTAAAATAGGACTGACAGAACGAAACATGTGAGGAAAAGCAGAACAGAGTAGTTTTGAATGAACGAAACAAATGGAGAAAAGTAGAAAACGTACTGCTGACTGAACGAAAAATGTCGTGAAAAGTAGCGAGAATAATCACGACTGAACGAAATATGTAGCGAAAAGTAGCAAAAGTAGTCACGACTGAACGAAATATGTAGCGAAAAGTAGCAAAAGTAGTCACGACTGAACGAAATATGTAGCGAAAAGTAGCAAAAGTAGTCATGACTGAACGAAATATGTAGCGAAAAGTAGCAAAAGTAGTCATGACTGAACGAATCATGCAGTAAAAAGTAGCGAACGTAGTCATGGCTGGACGAAATATGTAGTGAAAAGTAGCGAAAGTAGTCATGACTGAACGAAATATGTAGCGAAAAGTAGCAAAAGTAGTCACGACTGAACGAAATATGTAGCGAAAAGTAGCAAAAGTAGTCATGACTGAACGAATCATGCAGTAAAAAGTAGCGAACGTAGTCATGGCTGGACGAAATATGTAGTGAAAAGTAGCGAAAGTAGTCATGACTGAACGAAATATGTAGTGAAAAGTAGCGAAAGTAGTTATGACTGAACGAAATATGTAGCGAAAGTAGTTATGACTGAACGAAATATGTAGTGAAAAGTAGCGAAAGTAGTCATGACTGAACGAAATATGTAGTGAAAAGTAGCGAAAGTAGTCATGACTGAACGAAATATGTAGTGAAAAGTAGCGAAAGTAGTAATGACTGAACGAAATATGTAGTGAAAAGTAGCGAAAGTAGTCATGACTGAACGAAATATGTAGTGAAAAGTAGCGAAAGTAGTCATGACTGAACGAAATATGTAGTGAAAAGTAGCGAAAGTAGTCATGACTGAACGAAATATGTAGCGAAAAGTAGCGAAAGTAGTCATGACTGAACGAAATATGTAGTGAAAAGTAGCGAAAGTAGTCATGACTGAACGAAATATGTAGCGAAAAGTAGCGAAAGTAGTCATGACTGAACGAAATATGTAGTGAAAAGTAGCGAAAGTAGTCATGACTGAACGAAATATGTAGTGAAAAG
>CM065728.1:74206463-74228963 GCA_033310375.1 Conus canariensis | reverse complement strand
GTGAGAGACTCCGTGATTTCTTTGGCTTGAACTTCATTCTGGCTGAGGCAACTATGTCGTCCAGCCTCTCCAGCACATGACGTGTCTCGTCATCTCTGGATGAAATCACTGTAGTGTCATCCATGAAGGCCTTGAGAGGGGCATCTTGTATCCATCGCCAAGGTCTGTTTGTCTCGCGTTGTTTGTTGCTGCTTTCAAGATGAGTTCCATTGCCAGCACGAACAGTATTGGGGAAATTGCACAGCCCATTGCAATACCCACTTCCAAGTTGATCCAGTCTGTTGTGTACTCCTTGGTAGAGAACCGCATTGAGAAGCCATTGAAGTACTTCTTGAGCATGTCGCGGATGTTCTTTGGCACATGGTACATCTCAAGAGCCAACTGTATCATCTCATGGGGCACAGATCCATATGCGTTTGCCAGATCAAGCCACACTACGTCCAGGTCTCTCTTTTCTGTTTTTGCTTTTTGGATTGCGTCCCAGATCATTGTGGCGTGTTCTACACAGCCAGCCACGCCTGGGATGCCACCTTTCTGGACTGACACATCCAAGTACTTGTTTTCCATCAGGTACTTGGTCAGCCTTGCTGCCATGACAGAGAAGAAGATTTTCCCTTCGACGTTCAGTAGTGATATTGGCCTGAACTGGCTGATGTCACTTGAGTTTTGCTCTTTGGGGATGTACACACCATCTGCCATCATCCACTGGCCGCTGATCTTCTGGTTTCTCCAAGCCGATCGCAGCAGCCTGTGGAGCCACTCCAGCACCTTGGGACATTTCTTGTAAAGCTGGTAAGGTATTCCGTTTGGCCCTGGTGATGATTTGGCTCTGGCTTTGTCGACCACCTTCTTGATTTCCGCCAACGTTGGAGGCTTGCCATTGAACTGTTCCTCAGGGTTGGTTGGCCACACCAGACCTTGAATGTCGAGTGGTGCTTTGCTCTGTGGGTCAGAGTATGTTTTCCTCAGATGCTGCTCAAGAACTCCTTTGTCCACACTTAGGGTCCCAGATTTTGGCTGCTCAAACAGTGTTCTGGCAAACTGGAAGGGGTCTCTGAAGAAGCGCTCTTGTGTCTTCTTCTTTTTGCTCTTCCTCTTCCTCGCAGATTCCGCTTTGCTGAGGGCGCTGTGTTTTTCTTTCAGGTCTTTCCACAGCTTTTCCAAGCCTTGTTTTTCAGCTGGCAGTGCGGTCTTCATTTCCTTCTTGAGGTTTTTCTTTTGGACCCTGATCTTGTCCATCTTTTCTTGGCGTCTGGATTTCTTTGGAGGTGTTTTCTCTTTGGGTAGTTTTGCTCCATAGGCGTCTCTACATGTGGCATACACAATGTCCCCATATGTGGCTAGTTTGTGTTCCAGGGTGCTTTTCCCTATCAGTGCATCGAGTCTTTGGACGATTTTTGCATCCAGTTTCTCCCAATCTTCAGTTTCGTTTGCTCGTGGCAGGTTGAGTTTCAGGCGCCTGGCATCGAGGGCCTGTGCAAATTCCTCATCCGAACCAACAGCGTGGATGTCCTTGGCACTGTGGTTTAAATCCTGGCCTTGGTCTTCCGACGTCTTATCTGCTGATGCAGTGCGCTGCTGCTCATTCAGATGAGTCTTCACACATCCCATCTTTGTTCTGTGGATCTTCATGCCACGGGTGGTAGCGAAACGCTTTCCACAGACACATGGATATTCCATTTGGTCCATGTTCATAGTCCGTTTGGGATTTGCAGTCATGATTGGTTGAGCACCGATGGATTCATCATTCTCTCCCCCTTTCGGTGAATCCTGGGAGCATCTTTTCCATTTATTTTTAGTAGCCACATGTTTAAGGCAAAGTGGGGAGCCAGCCCACAGAGCCCTTGGTTCTGGTCTTTCCCAGTGTCCTCCGGTCTTTCCCGGACGTCCTCCGGCCTATTCCCGGAAGTCAATGGTTTATCCAGCATCAGTAGAAAGAAACTCGTGGAGAGCGTGGCAGCAGAGAGTCCTCAGAAGAGAAGCCCCCTTCTAGCCAAGATAAACCACTGTGGAGAAAAATCAACAGCAAAGACAAACTATAGCCAAGATAAACCACTGTGGAGAAAAATCAACAGCAAAGACAAACTATAGCCAAGATAAACCACTGTGAAGAAAAATCAACAGCAAAGACAAACTATAGCCAAGATAAACCACTGTGAAGAAAAATCAACAGCAAAGACAAACTATAGCCAAGATAAACCACTGTGAAGAAAAATCAACAGCAAAGACAAACTATAGCCAAGATAAACCACTGTGAAGAAAAATCATCAGCAAAGACAAACTATAGCCAAGATAAACCACTGTGGAGAAAAATCAACAGCAAAGACAAACTATAGCCAAGATAAACCACTGTGGAGAAAAATCAACAGCAAAGACAAACTATAGCCAAGATAAACCACTGTGAAGAAAAATCAACAGCAAAGACAAACTATAGCCAAGATAAACCACTGTGAAGAAAAATCAACAGCAAAGACAAACTATAGCCAAGATAAACCACTGTGAGAAAAATCAACAGCAAAGACAAACTATAGCCAAGATAAACCACTGTGAAGAAAAATCAACAGCAAAGACAAACTATAGCCAAGATAAACCACTGTGAAGAAAAATCAACAGCAAAGACAAACTATAGCCAAGATAAACCACTGTGGAGAAAAATCAACAGCAAAGACAAACTATAGCCAAGATAAACCACTGTGAAGAAAAATCAACAGCAAAGACAAACTATAGCCAAGATAAACCACTGTGGAGAAAAATCAACAGCAAAGACAAACTATAGCCAAGATAAACCACTGTGAAGAAAAATCAACAGCAAAGACAAACTATAGCCAAGATAAACCACTGTGAAGAAAAATCAACAGCAAAGACAAACTATAGCCAAGATAAACCACTGTGAAGAAAAATCAACAGCAAAGACAAACTATAGCCAAGATAAACCACTGTGGAGAAACAATCAACAGCAAAGGCAAACTATAGCCAAGATAAACCACTGTGAAGAAAAATCAACAGCAAAGACAAACTATAGCCAAGATAAACCACTGTGAAGAAAAATCAACAGCAAAGACAAACTATAGCCAAGATAAACCACTGTGAGAGAAAAATCAACAGCAAAGACAAACTATAGCCAAGATAAACCACTGTGGAAGAAAAATCAACAGCAAAGACAAACTATAGCCAAGATAAACCACTGTGAAGAAAAATCAACAGCAAAGACAAACTATAGCCAAGATAAACCACTGTGGAGAAAAATCAACAGCAAAGCAAACTATAGCCAAGATAAACCACTGTGAAGAAAAATCAACAGCAAAGACAAACTATAGCCAAGATAAACCACTGTGAGAAAAATCAACAGCAAAGACAAACTATAGCCAAGATAAACCACTGTGGAGAAAAATCAACAGCAAAGACAAACTATAGCCAAGATAAACCACTGTGAAGAAAAATCAACAGCAAAGACAAACTATAGCCAAGATAAACCACTGTGAGAAAAATCAACAGCAAAGACAAACTATAGCCAAGATAAACCACTGTGGAGAAAAATCAACAGCAAAGACAAACTATAGCCAAGATAAACCACTGTGAAGAAAAATCAACAGCAAAGACAAACTATAGCCAAGATAAACCACTGTGAGAGAAAAATCAACAGCAAAGACAAACTATAGCAAGATAAACCACTGTGAAGAAAAATCAACAGCAAAGACAAACTATAGCCAAGATAAACCACTGTGAAGAAAAATCAACAGCAAAGACAAACTATAGCCAAGATAAACCATGTAAGAAAAATCAACAGCAAAGACAAACTATAGCCAAGATAAACCACTGTGAAGAAAAATCAACAGCAAAGACAAACTATAGCCAAGATAAACCACTGTGAGAGAAAAATCAACAGCAAAGACAAACTATAGCCAAGATAAACCACTGTGAAGAAAAATCAACAGCAAAGACAAACTATAGCCAAGATAAACCACTGTGGAGAAAAATCAACAGCAAAGACAAACTATAGCCAAGATAAACCACTGTGAAGAAAAATCAACAGCAAAGACAAACTATAGCCAAGATAAACCACTGTGAAGAAAAATCAACAGCAAAGACAAAACTATAGCCAAGATAAACCACTGTGAAGAAAAATCAACAGCAAAGACAAACTATAGCCAAGATAAACCACTGTGAGAAAAATCAACAGCAAAGACAAACTATAGCCAAGATAAACCACTGTGAAGAAAAATCAACAGCAAAGACAAACTATAGCCAAGATAAACCACTGTGAAGAAAAATCAACAGCAAAGACAAACTATAGCCAAGATAAACCACTGTGAAGAAAAATCAACAGCAAAGACAAACTATAGCCAAGATAAACCACTGTGAAGAAAAATCAACAGCAAAGACAAACTATAGCCAAGATAAACCACTGTGAAGAAAAATCAACAGCAAAGACAAACTATAGCCAAGATAAACCACTGTGAAGAAAAATCAACAGCAAAGACAAACTATAGCCAAGATAAACCACTGTGAAGAAAAATCAAAAGCAAAGACAAACTATAGCCAAGATAAACCACTGTGAAGAAAAATCAACAGCAAAGACAAACTATAGCCAAGATAAACCACTGTGAAGAAAAATCAACAGCAAAGACAAACTATAGCCAAGATAAACCACTGTGAAGAAAAATCAACAGCAAAGACAAACTATAGCCAAGATAAACCACTGTGAAGAAAAATCAACAGCAAAGACAAACTATAGCCAAGATAAACCACTGTGAAGAAAAATCAACAGCAAAGACAAACTATAGCCAAGATAAACCACTGTGAAGAAAAATCAACAGCAAAGACAAACTATAGCCAAGATAAACCACTGTGAAGAAAAATCAACAGCAAAGACAAACTATAGCCAAGATAAACCACTGTGAAGAAAAATCAACAGCAAAGACAAACTATAGCCAAGATAAACCACTGTGAAGAAAAATCAACAGCAAAGACAAACTATAGCCAAGATAAACCACTGTGAAGAAAAATCAACAGCAAAGACAAACTATAGCCAAGATAAACCACTGTGAAGAAAAATCAACAGCAAAGACAAACTATAGCCAAGATAAACCACTGTGAAGAAAAATCAACAGCAAAGACAAACTATAGCCAAGATAAACCACTGTGGAGAAAAATCAACAGCAAAGACAAACTATAGCCAAGATAAACCACTGTGAAGAAAAATCAACAGCAAAGACAAACTATAGCCAAGATAAACCACTGTGAAGAAAAATCAACAGCAAAGACAAACTATAGCCAAGATAAACCACTGTGAAGAAAAATCAACAGCAAAGACAAACTATAGCCAAGATAAACCACTGTGAAGAAAAATCAACAGCAAAGACAAACTATAGCCAAGATAAACCACTGTGAAGAAAAATCAACAGCAAAGACAAACTATAGCCAAGATAAACCACTGTGAAGAAAAATCAACAGCAAAGACAAACTATAGCCAAGATAAACCACTGTGGAGAAAAATCAACAGCAAAGACAAACTATAGCCAAGATAAACCACTGTGAAGAAAAATCAACAGCAAAGACAAACTATAGCCAAGATAAACCACTGTGGAGAAAAATCAACAGCAAAGACAAACTATAGCCAAGATAAACCACTGTGAAGAAAAATCAACAGCAAAGACAAACTATAGCCAAGATAAACCACTGTGAAGAAAAATCAACAGCAAAGACAAACTATAGCCAAGATAAACCACTGTGAAGAAAAATCAACAGCAAAGACAAACTATAGCCAAGATAAACCACTGTGAAGAAAAATCAACAGCAAAGACAAACTATAGCCAAGATAAACCACTGTGAAGAAAAATCAACAGCAAAGACAAACTATAGCCAAGATAAACCACTGTGAAGAAAAATCAACAGCAAAGACAAACTATAGCCAAGATAAACCACTGTGAAGAAAAATCAACAGCAAAGACAAACTATAGCCAAGATAAACCACTGTGAAGAAAAATCAACAGCAAAGACAAACTATAGCCAAGATAAACCACTGTGAAGAAAAATCAACAGCAAAGACAAACTATAGCCAAGATAAACCACTGTGAAGAAAAATCAACAGCAAAGACAAACTATAGCCAAGATAAACCACTGTGAAGAAAAATCAGGAAAAAAGAACAAAGAAACAGGAAGGTATGCAGTAGAAAGATAAACCAATAGGAAGAGAAAGCAGAAAAAAAAAACAAAAAAAAACAACAACACACACACACACACACACACACACACACACACACACACACAAACAAGCAAAAAAGAACAACCCCCCCACCACAAAAACAAACAAACAAACAAAAAGAATCCCCAGAAATAAACAGGAAGATATACAGAAGGAAGATAAACCAATAGGAAAAGAAATAAAGAAACCAGCGACAACAACAAACAAGGCAAATCAACAGAAGGAAGGGACATCAGCAGGCAGGAAGACTCTCTGGCAGGGGTCACTGACTGGCAGAAGATGCTGCCAGGAATGGTTGAACCGTGTACAGGAGCAGCACTCCTTCCCCACTGATCCCTATCGCCATCGTCCCCAATTAGCAGTGTCGTCAATGCCAGACTCTTGTCTTAATTCTTCTCCTTCAAGTTCCAAGGCACGCCAATGACCCGAACTTGGTTTACCTCCAACAGGAATCAACTTCATTTCAGAGTTGGTGGAATGTCTTTCTACACCTTAACAACTTGTAATCTTTCGCACTGAGGATATTGTCATTTACACCCTATCTGGCATCCGGTCTGTGCTGGCATTTCTTGATAACTGAAGTGGCTTCGATTCCACAGTTCACTGACATTCCAATGATGAAAACGATAAGCGCCGATGTTAAATGAGCGGTAATACAGTGTTGAATTGAGCACTCAGAATGTCATGCACTGACGTAAAGAAAGTATTCCCAACGACCAGGAAAACAACATGGCTAACAGCAACGCTAACATCAATTCATCGCTCACGAGAAGATGCAGGAAGAGGACGCATTGAACGGGAATGCTGAAAGAAGAAGGAGAGATTGAAAGACCTGAAGGAGGATGTGCAGGAAAAGGAAGAGGAAGAGGAGGGGAGGGGGAGGAGGAGGAGGAAGAAGAAGAAGAGCAGGAGAAGAAAGATAAGGAAGAGGAGGATGCGGAGAAGAAGAAGAAGAAGAAGAAGAAGAAGAAGAAGAAGAAGAAGAAGAAGAAGAAGAGGAGGAGGAGGAGGAGGAGGAGGAGGAGGAGGAGGAGGAGGAGGAGGAGGAGGAGGAGAAGAAGAAGAAGAAGAAGAAGAAGAAGAAGAAGAAGAAGAAGGAGAAGAAGAAAAATAAGCAAAAGAAGGAGAAGAAGAAGAAGAAGGGAAAAAAGGAAAAAAAAGAAAAAAGGAAAGAAGAAGCGTGAGGAATAGGAGCAGGAGGAGAATGAAGAACAGGAGGAGGATGAGTAAGAGGAGGAGGAGAAGGAGGAGGAGACGAACGAGGAGGAGGAGAAGGAAGTTTCACTTTCAGTTTCAGTTTCATCAAGGAGGCGTCACTGCGTGGGGACTAGTCTATATACGCTACACCACATCCTCTAAGTTTTGAGACCGCACTACGCATGATTTTAAACTGATGGATAAATGAATTAACAACTAAGACGAGAGAATTTAAGAAGAGGGTCTCGTGGCTACGACTTAGCAGATGTCTGACCTACGCATTAGTCCAACGCGCTGGTCAGACCTTGAGTACCTACCTGGTTGTGGCTTTTTATCATTGTATGTGTGTGTAGTGAATGTACACATGTGTGTATGGATGCGTGGGCACAAAGGAGGAGGAGGAACAAAGTACAGTAGCGACAACAACGACAGTGACACAACCACCACAAGAATGACGTCACTGAAACCTCAAAAACCATCACAACAACAACACCAACAGTAACAAGATAACATGAAGAACAACAACAACAACAACACAATAAAACTCACGTAACAACAAAACCACCCAAACAGAACAGCAAAATAACAGTTTGGAGCAACAACAACAACAACAGCGCACATAAGCAACAAAAACAATTGTGGAAAGAATGCTAAGCACCTTTGGATCTGAATTTTCTTTCCTTTTTTGTTTTGTTTATATAGTTACTCTTTTTTTTTTTTTTTTTTTTTTCAAATCAAGGAGGCAGTTTGCCTATTTCGACTCACGAGTCAGTCGAGGTGAGGTTCCTGCCCATTGCTTCAATTAGCTGCTTCTTTGGCATGTAGGGTGACGCATTTTAGCCCTGAGTTTTAGCGCAGATGTTTTTGTTTTTCAAGAGTCCGCCATCAGTTCTCTGTGACGTATATATGACGTTGATTCATTTGATTCATCCATGTGAGATGTTCTCACTTTCACATGCAAAATGAAATTGTGTTTAAACCCGTGTTACGAAGACAACTTTTATATTCTTTTATAAGTCAAAATACGATAAGCACACTAAAAAGAGGGCATAGCAATATTTATTTTATACACAATACAAAGCAGATGTGTAACGTTTTTGCAAATATATTAGATTTTTTAGATGACACATATAACAGACATTAAATGCACAAACTCATGCCCTTGAGACTGCTGTTAGTACAAGAATGGTGATGTGAATGGCGTTGTGAAGGAGAGATGTAGAGTGACGATGGGACAGAAACATTAAGTAAGAACACGGAGAGAGGGAGAGAGGGGAGGGAAAGGTGGTAAGCTTGATCTCACAGTAAAGCATGACGTAGTGTTGGCTAATGACAACGACGATGATTGCACTTGAACCATACACATTTATGTTTATAATCTGACACCCTTTTTCGTTTTAACTCTTTATCTTTCTCTCACAAACTTCCTTTCTCTTTTTGTCTTTCTTTCGTTTTCAACCTTTGCCAAGTCATTGTTGTGATGACGTAGGAATTGTTGGTCTGCACTTGGTTTTCCCCCACTATTAATTTAAAGGGAAAGAGATGGGCGTACTTTGGGACGAAAATACCCCAAAAACAAAATGTCAGACATTCCACGCAGATAAGTTAAAATAGTAATATGTGGAGTAAGGATGGTGAGAAAGAGGAGTGGGGAGAGAGAGAGAGAGAGGGGAGGAGGAGAGAGAGAGGGGGGGGGGGGGGGGAGATAGAGATACGAAACGAGGGGAAGGGAACGCTGACGTAAAAGAAGATGCACACGTATGGCGCAGTCAAATTGAGTCTGTTATTCCTGCAGTTGAGAAATTGATTTGAGTGCAGTGGCAGCACATCAGACAAATTCACCACAGAATATTATGAACATAGCACATGCTGTCCTGCTAGAAGGCGCCCACAGCTCTTTTGAACTGATATGAGTTTGGCAGCTGTTACTGTGGAAACAAGTGCTCTCAACTCTTTAGTAAGTGCGTTTATAATGCGCTGTTACTGTGGAAACAAGTGCTCACAACCCTGTGGTAAATGTGTTTATAATGCGCTGTTACTGTGGAAACAAGTGCTCACAACTTTGTGGTAAATGTGTTTATAATGCACTGCGTCCATGCGACTTCCTTTGCTTGATTCATGTAAATGATGAGAGTCTTAGTTTTCTAAAAAAAAAAAAGAAAACTGTATTCGTGGCCAACACACACACACACACACACACACACACACACACATACACCAACCAACAAGTACACAACCAACAAAGTAAGTCACAAACTTTGTCCATTGCAAACTTTTGAAACCTTTTTTGTGTCCTTCCTCCTTCTCTGTCTTTGAAGGGGTTATAAACTACCTTCTTCAATCTAATTTTAAAAGGGAATTTAAAAGACATCCGCCATTTAACACAGACAAACATATTACAAGACAAATCCGACGCGTTTCGACCTCTTAGATCTTCTTCAGTCAAGATAAACAACACTCAGGGCAATGACAACGAAGGACAAGCAATGACTTATCTTCTCACATTTGGCTCAAGGTGGGCATTCTGTGACATTGATTTAGTTGGAACTCGAAGCTTCGTTATTTGTTATCTGTAGAGCAGCGCTGTGTGTTCAGCATTTGTGGTAAAGTTACATCTAGTTGATGTTTTTGTTCGCACATTTTAAACTGTTGTTTTGTGGGCTTTACACTCGAGTTCTCTTTCTTTTTTGTTGTTGTAATATCTCAAATTGTGGATAGACATGAAATGGAAGGACACAGTCATAGACACACACTGGCACACAGACAAACAGAGAGAGAGAGAGAGAGAGAGAGCGAGAGAGAGACAGAGAGAGAGAGAGAGAGAGAGAGAGCAACACGCACATAGATATTTACAGAATGACTACCAACGGAGGGTGATTAAGCGACATTTTGGTTACAAACGTGAGTGAAAATGTCTCCATGTGCTGCTTCTTAATATGAGAAAAAAGAATTGACTTGTATACAATGATTGAAAAAAAAAAGAAGAAAATAATAAATGAGTCAGGGGAAGTAAACAGTGAACAACCAAAAAGTCGGGTCATTCTTGTTGTCCTGATGAGAAAATTACACGCCCATAACTCCAAACATATGTCGCTTACGACACCAAATCACGTGGCAGAAATGTCAACACACAGCGCACAGAACAAACAAGGAGACGAGAGTTAAGGGCGAGTAATTAGTTCATCATGGGAGCAAGAGTTACCCCACTTGTTCCTTGTTTGCTCTGTACTATTCTGGGCTTCATTTACCATTTTCAGTACTGTTAAACAGTCCCAGCTCACTAGGCCAGGAGCTCAACAGGTTTGTTCTTTCCTTGATAGATGGACACAGGAGAAGGCAACTCCTCTGCCTCTAAATGGCATGCAGATTTTAACAATGAGGGTTTTTCTTTCTTTCGTTCTTTCTTCCTCTCTTCCCTTTCTTTCCTTCTTTCTTTCTTTCTCTCGTTCTTTCTTTCTGTTTTTTTTTCTCGCTTTTTTTTCTCTCTTCTTCTTCAAGATCTATTCATTTGGAAATATGTTAGGGTCAGGTTCGGGGCCATGCATTCTGTGGATAAGTTTTTTTTTTTTGGCTTGTTTTTTTAAAATCAACATTCCTCTCCCCGATGCATAACCACGCAGCTGACTGCAATGGCGAAAGCGGCACCAGATGACTGTCCCGTGACTGCTGTGGGCAGTACATCTGACATGGGGCAAACCCCTTCCCTGTCCACTCCGCCATGTTGTCTGTCCACCTCTTTCTCTGTCTGTCCTGTCTCCTCTTCCCTGTCCACTCCGCCATGGTGTCTGTCCCCCTCTTTCTCTGTCTGCTCTGTCTCCTCTTCCCTGTCCACTCCGCCATGTTGTCTGTCCCCCTCTTTCTCTGTCTGCTCTGTCTCCTCTTCCCTGTCCACTCCGCCATGGTGTCTGTCCACCTCTTTCTCTGTCTCCTTTTCTCTGTCCACTCCGCCATGTTGTCTGTCCCCCTCTTTCTCTGTCTCCTCTTCCCTGTCCACTCCGCCATGGTGTCTGTCCACCCCTCTCTCTGTCTCCTCTTCCCTGTCCACTCAGCCATGGTGTCTGTCCCCCTCTTTCTCTGTCTCCTCTTCCCTGTCCACTCCGCCATGTTGTCTGTCCCCCTCTTTCTCTGTCTCCTCTTCCCTGTCCACTCCGCCATGGTGTCTGTCCACCCCTCTCTCTGTCTCCTCTTCCCTGTCCACTCAGCCATGGTGTCTGTCCCCCTCTTTCTCTCTGTCTGCCCTGTCTCCTCCTCCCCTGCTCTTGTTTCTTGACGGACGCAGAGACACAACACTGCCCAGGCGTTGACCCAGCTGGCAATAACACGTGGTGGTCATCTTTCCCCGGCAGCTGCCATCGTTCCCTGGCGCAGACAGAATGTTCTGGTACCTGGCAGTCTATGATCGCTTCCAGCACCACGGCGCCGGAGTGTTTCCATCAACGGATGCAGGAAGCGCAGACCTGTTAATAGCAACTGACTCACAGAACTCTGGCATTAAAGTTGCGGGGTGTTTGGGAACAGGGCGTTAGCCAAGGGAAGACCTTTCGCCTTAATTACACCGCAGCAAGCGGCGAAGTGGGAGAGAAAGCTCGTCAGTCAGCATGTGGGATAGCGTGCAGGTTATGTATTTCACGTGGGAATCGCGGCCACGCACGTGAGCAAGCGCTCTCTCTCTCTCTCTCTCTCTCTCTCTCTCTCTCTCTCTCTCTCTCTCTCTCTCTCTCTCTCTCTCTCTTGACACGAGAAACTATTACGATTACTTATTCATCCCTCCGTCTATCTATCGGCGTCCCTTTCCTCCCAAATTAATCATTTTATTAGTTAATGTGTTCGCCTGTTTTTTTTTTCTTGTTTCGCACTCCTTCGTTAACAATAAATTTACAACTGTTAGTTTCTTGATACGGGGATGTTCATTAAAAATTTTGTCCTTGTTTATTTCTATTTGTTTTTTTTTTTCTTCTTCTAGTTTGTGCAATGGTTTCTAGCTGGCGCGATGATTTCTAGTTTGCGCAATGGTTTCCAGTTAGCGCAATGGTTTCTAATTTGTGAAATGGTTTCTGGCTTGCGCAACGCTTTCCGTTTCCCTTTTCCTTTTTTTGTTTTGTTTTGTTTTGTTTTTGCGATGTCTTGTGTTAGTTGCGCGACGAGGAAGTAGCTTAACTGAACTCTTTATAAGGCACTGTTAGTTAAAGACGAAGAAACCCTGTAAAGAAGCACTATATGATTTCAGTGTCCTGTTTGAAGCAGTGTGGACAATAATGTCTTTGACAAATGGTCATGGTAATGTTGCTTATATCCTAGCCGACCGCAAAGGGCCTTATCATGGCTGACATCACGTTCAAAATAACTCACAAGTCATTAAAAAAAAATCTCATTCACACAACTCTTTAAAACATACCATCCAAAACACACCGAAAATTTTGTTAAAAAACTTTCCTCCGTAAAATCTTATATCAGATGAAAAATGTTAATCTCCTTCAGAAATTCAAAGATCACATCAGGTGGGGCATCTTTGAACAAGGTTTTCATGGAGTCTGCTATAAAGTGTTAATGTCTCACATCATGCAAGTCCGAACATACTAAAAGGATATGTTTCACTGAACTTAAAAACTGCACATAAAGGATGCTGCTTTCAGTGTCATCACACATCACATAACGAATGATATGTGTTTAATATCCCCAGCACACAACGTGGGCCTAAACACACCTACCACTCTACCGTAAGAGAATCAGTCCTGGTTTTCTTCATCGTCATGACTAGATGACCATGACCAGATGACCATGGCTAGATAACCATGGCTAGATAACCATGGCTAGACAACCATGACTGGACAACCATGACTAGATAACCATGACTAGATAACCATGACTAGATAACCACACTAGCTGCCCTCTGTAAATCCTCTTGGTGTCACAAAGTGTCCCTCTCAGAGTTGTCTGCCCTGACCCCCTGGCTCTGAGGAGGGAGGTTCTGAAGGACATGATGTCTGGTGTGAAGGGCAAGGTCACCATGGCCTGTTTGGAACAGAAGGTGTGGAGGGAGGTTCTGAAGATGTCTGGTGTGAAGGGCAAGGTCACCATGGCCTGTTTGGAACAGAAGGTGAGGAAAAAATGTTGAGGTGACACAGGCCAATCATACGCACGTACCTCCTCTCTCTCCCTGCCTCTCTGTCTCTGTCTCTTTGTCTGTCTGTCTGTCTGTCTGCCTGTTTCTGTCTGTCTCTGTCTGTCTGTCTGTCTCTGTCGGTCTATCTGTCTGTCTGTCTATGTGTGTGTGTGTGTGTGTGTGTGTGTGTGTGTGTGTGTGTGTGTGTGTGTGTGTGTGTGTGCGTGTGTGCGCGCGTTTGTGTGTGTATGCGCTCGCGCAGTTGTGTGTTGCATATTGAGGAGTGGAAGAAAATCTGTTTGTGTTTAAAGCAAGCTTTAAATGGAAATTTCTTTTTGGCTCCGGGACTTTGAAGCTATTTTTACTGCAGAAGAATCACGAAGGCATGTAAGCTAATACGGTAAAAAAAAAAAAGTCTGTTTATAGCCAGCAAATAAGCCATTGGACAAAACACGCCGGGGTCATCGACTCCTGTGATATTAAAAAAACGACTCAGCGAGAATCTGTTGATAAAGACGAAACAGAGAGCGATGACTTGGAAATGTGAAATCCTTGGCTGACGACTGTTTTTTCTCTTTTGGAGAGAGCTGTAGGCTGTACTTAGAGCGCTCCACCCCCCACCCCCCCACACACACACACAGAAAGAGAGAGAGAGAGAGAGAGAGAGAGAGAGAGAGAGAGAGACACTTTGATATTTATTGTCATTACCAAAGAGTCTTTTGACAGAGAGAGAGAGAGAGAGAGAGAGAGAGAGAGAAGAGAGAGAGAGAGAGAGAGAGAGAGAGAGAGAGAGAGAGAGAGAGACACTTTGATATTTTATTGTCATTACCAAAGAGGTCTTTTGACAAGAGAGAGAGAGAGAGAGAGAGAGAGAGAGAGAGAGAGAGAGAGAGAGAGAGAGAGAGAGAGAGAATACAAATGCGGATCTTTATTCACATTAAGGCTGAAGCCGCATACAGCACTGGGTCAAATAGATGCGATATATTAGATTCCTAGTATCTTACACAATACAATAATGAAATAGAAGAGAGAGAGAGAGAGAGAGAGAGAGAGAGAGAGAGAGACACACAACACAACACACACACACATAAACAAGCATGTACATGCGCACGGGTGCAAACACACACACACACACACACACACACACACACACACACACACACACACACACACACACCAAACGCGCGCGCGCGCATTCATGCACACAACACACACACACACACACACACACACACACACACACACACACACACACACAGAGAGAGAGAGAGAGAGAGAGAGAGAGAGAGAGAGAGAGATGTAGGTCAGAGGCTGAAAGCTGGACACCATATATAAACATATGGGTCACAACACTTCACCAAGCCACGCTGAAGCAACAGGTTTTCTCTCAGCAACTGTATGTAGGTCAAGACGTGTTTTTTGTGTTTCCAGTTTCTTTTTTGACTGTGTGCTAACCCTTCAGTTCATGGCGTGATGTAGGTCACAGGAATTGGACGTGACGGGCAGTACACGCACCTGACCCACTTCACAGTGAAATCTGGGTCAGAGACTGGACGTGAGTAGTGGTACATTTCTCGCTCAACAGGGTTACAGGGGCCAGGGTCGTGCCTGCATAGTACAGTTAGTACTGTTCCGTGTATTGGCGCTACCGTTTTCACATTGTATGTCTCAATAATTTGATTATTCGATTAAAGTCATTAGCGTCGATTCGCGCAGTCTTCTGTAAAGCATACTCTGAATACACCGTATAAACGTATAACCTACAGCATTGAATCGCTCATCCCCACTCCCACTCTGTCTACCATCCCTCTTCTCCCCCCCCCCTACCTACATTCATCTCTCTCTCCCCCCCCCCCCCGCTTCCCCTGTCCACTCCTCCGCTTCTCTCTCTCTCTCTCTCTCTCTCTCTCTCTCTAGTTTTGTTTGTTTGTTTATTTCCTTCTGTTTGACTCTCCACCATGTCGTTATTACGAATATGAACAGTCTGCTTTTCATTGTAGAATTAGGTTACAGTGTTGCTATGTTGAATTGTCAGTATGAATGATATGTATTGAAATAATGTATGCATGACATGGACAGATTGTAAGACTAGGCTTTGGCCTAAAATCTTCATCCTTGCGTATTAAAGATCAATCAGTCAATCAATATATCAATCAATCCATCAATCAATCACTGGATTAGGACAAGAAGTACTGGGGCACTGAGCTGCCAGATGAACGAAAAGAACGCTGAAGCAACGTGCCTCGACCTGCGGGTCTTCTTCAATTCGGACAAGACAAAGCCGTCCGTGAAAGATTTAACATCCATTTTCCAACATTTACGTTCCGCAGTTCCTGCCTGTATTTTGAACAGTCCACTGGTTTATGTCCGACTACCGTCTCCTACTGCAGAACTCTTCAGGAGGCACAGTGTTTAGAGGCTGTGGTTGTCCCTCCATGGTATCTAACATAGAACACCGCTTGTAACTTTGTGGTGTTTCCAACACTATAGGGCAAGCGTCACAATTAAACGAATTCCCAAAGGAAATGAGAGAAAGCAATACAAACCTATGTTATCAAAAGAAATTCATGATTAATGAAAATAAAGGAACAGCTTTAAGTCTATGCTTGGTGACTCTCTTGATTTTCGCCTGCAGTCTGATCCTTTGTAAGTAACTGCCTCAGGGTTGGGGTGACCCTAGAGGAAGTAGTACAAATGTCCGATTCAATGCATGACGTACATTTAGATGATGTCAGAAACGTATACCAGTCTTTTTTTTTCTTTTCGTACCACTCGCATCTTTTTGTCTTTCGCATTCTTCCATTTCGCTGGGTTCCCCCCCGCCCCCCCCCCCCCGGCTTTTCTTTATTTGTTATTTCTTCATTTTTCTTCCTTCCTTCTTTTCTCACTCCTGCCTTCCTTTCCACACTTCTCTGCATGTGTGTGTGTGTGTGTGTGTGTGTGTGTGTGTGTGTGTGTGTGGTTGTGCGGGGTGGGTCTCTTATGTATCCTTTTCAAGTGTTAGGATCATTTAGAACGAGTTGTTTAGTCAGTTTATGCCATAAAGTTGTGCAGTCAAGTTACGCAATCAAATCACAGAAATATCACACCACCAAACGACAGTAAGCTATGCAGTCACGTTATGCAGTGAGACTGCAGTCACGTTAAGCAGTCACAATCAGTCACGTTATGCAGTCACACGTCAGTCACGTTATGCAGTCACACGTCAGTCACGTTATGCAGTCACAAAGTCACGTTATGCAGTCACAAGTCAGTCACGTTAAGCAGTCACAATTCAGTCATGTTATGCAGTCAGATCTCAGTCACTTTATGCAGTCAGACGTCAGTCACATTATGCAGTCACACCTCAGTCACTTTATGCAGTCAGACGTCAGTCACGTTATGCAGTCACACCTCAGTCACGTTATGCAGTCAAGCTGTGCAAAGTCATGAGGTGAAGTCATACAGTCGTTGCGCCAATCAAGTCATGGATTTAAGTCCTGCAGTCATGATATTCAGTCACGTTCTTCAGTCAATCGGTGCAGTCAGGTTATGATAATGAAGTCAGACAGCCAGTTTATGCCAGCAGGGTGCGCAGTCAAGGAACGCAATGAGAGACAGTCAGTCATGTGTTGCGGTCAACGTGTGTGGTCAAGTTACTGAATCACGTTCTGCGGTCAGGTTATGCAAGGAAAGTGGGCACTCAGGTTATGAGATCAGGGAATGCAGCAAACACGGCTTGGGGATGCCAGGGACAGTGTGTGTGTGTGTGTGTGGGGTGTGTGTGTGTGTGTGTGTGTGTGTGTGTGTGTGTGTGTGTGTGTGTGTGTGTGCTCTCTCTGTCTCTGTCTCTGTCTGTCTGTCTGTCTGTCTCTCTCTCTCTCTTGTGAATTTTTGTTTAGCCTCAGGGCTGAGTGTAAAAAAGCACGCTTGTATGCTTATCTCATATCCCTGAATAAACAAATGTCGTCTCTCTCTCTCTCTCTTTCTGTGTGTTGTGTGTGTGTGTGTGTGTGTGTGTGTGTGTGTGTGTGTGGTGTGTGTGTGTGTGTGTGTGTGTGTGTGTGTGTGTGTGTGTGTGTGTGTGTGGCGTGTGCTCTCTCTCTCTCTCTCTCTCTCTCTCTCTTTCTGTGTTGTGTGTGTGTGTGTGTGTGTGTGTGTGTGTGTGTGTGTGTGTGTGTGTGTGTGTGTGTGTGAGTGTGTACGTGTGTGTTTGTGTATGTTTGTGTGTGTGCCCGCTCTGTGTGTGTGTGCGTGTGTGTGTGTGTGTGTGTGTGTGTGTGTGTGTGTGTGTGTGTGTGTGTGTGTGCGTGTGGTGTGTGTGTGTGTTTGTGCGTGTTTGTGTGTGTGCCCGCTCTGGTGTGTGTGTGTGTGTGTGTGTGTGTGGTGTGTGTTTACAGCCAAATGTTGCACTGTTGTTTACATAACTCCAACATCCCCACAATCATCACCTCCGCCGCCGCTGCTGCCGTAACAATAATTGCTTGATTGCGAGCCGGCATGAGTTACCTCACCCTCTGGAGAGCGCCACCATGTCCGTTCAACGAAGTGCCCATGAGTTCGCCAATACCGCTGACCCCGACAGAACCTGAGGCAAGGGCGTGGACACGGAGGGGACAACGAAACTGAGGTCACCATGCGAGCAGGGCACGAAGGGTCACAGACGTTTCAAACATTGTTAACACTGATCAGTGAGATGAGGAAGAGTATGAAAAGGACTGTACACTTAGTTTCATGACATTAGGAGATGTCAGCCAGGCCCAAGAGATACAGACACCTGCAGTGTTCATCAGGAAATTTGATCGACACATTTCATGATGTATCCATTCAGAGGATCAAACTCCACTGTGTGGTCCCGGTCTTCCCCATCGAGTCCACAGCAAACTCAACTCTGGGTTGGGGGCAGGGAAATCCCACAGATTACTGGCTCTGATCAGAATCAACCCCACGACCTCCTAACCGGTTGTCAGTGACTCGAACCACTTCGCCATGGTGACTGGTATCTCTGGCATCATTCAGCAGAAAAAAAAATCGGAGAGTGAGAAGAAGGAGGAAAGATTGTGCTAGGTGGTAGGGGATCTCCAGTAAATTGTCAGTTGTCTTGACCATGAAATACAACAAAGAAGTGTCGGAAACTGGACTACCTCTGCATCTCTCCCTCTCCCCTTTGTTTTTCTTAGTACAGTGTTATAGTTCAACTTTATCGGCACAAAGTCATGTGCATTTTCATCACAAGCTGTGAAGTTTGTTTCAGTTTCAGTTTCATCAAGGAGGCGTCACTGCATGCGGTCTAGTCCATTATATGCTACACCACATCCGCTAAGTTTTGAGACCACACTACGCATTATTTTAAGCTGATGGATAAATGAATTAACAACTAAGATGAGAGAATTGAAGAAAAGGGTCTCGTGGCTACGACTTAGCAGATGTCTGACCTACGCATTAGCCCAATGGGCTGGTCAGACCTTGAGTGCCTACCTACCATTTGTTGTCAGCGACGAAGCAAAGAAGGAAACGCGTCCACGCATACGGGCGCAACAAAACGGTCAACCAACCAGTCCAAGTTATAAAACACACGCTGCGCGAATCGATCGACCGACTAATTCAGCTCTCAGTCAGTCAACCGACTAACCAGACTACCATTCCCATCCACACTCCAGCTGTGTGGCTGCTGTGGTTCAACAGCCCAGAGCGAGGCTGAGTGAAGTTGATCGACCTCTGAAGTGTTGTTACTGAAGCCACGCGCGTACTCGCTGTCTCTGAAATCGACAGCAGACCGTCTGTTCGCATCAATAATAAAGCAGATCGTCTTCAGCCCATTGTGGGCCCGTGAATAATACATCAGGCTGCGTCTGCCCGCTCTTGACCTGGGAATGCTGAAGTACACTGCTTTTAGTGGATCGTAGCCTCTGAGTAATAAAACACATGAGTTCAATCAGTTCTTATGCTGTGATAACTACATAGACTGTGCTTTAAACCGATATGTACCCATGGATAGAAAGATAACCTCTGTTTAGTCGATTTTACCTTTGGGTAATGAAAACTACTATGCAAGCCAATCTTAACATATGGTGTTATTGTTTAGCCACTCTAAACCTTTAGATGAATAAATTGGCGTATGGTCAGCCTACCTTAACCCATAGCTGATGAAAATACACTTTGTTTAGCCTATCTGAACCTTTGGATAAATAAAATGGCCAATGTTTAGCTTATCTTAATCTATGGCAAATAAAAATACTCCATATTCAGCCAAACTAAAAATCTGGATGATAAAAATGTCTTAAGTTTAGTCAATATGTGCTTTGGGATAATAAGATAAGCTATGTTTAGTTTACCTTACCTTTTGCATAATAAAATAGACTATGCAGGCCGATTTTTAACCTATGACTCATAACAATAGACTGTGTTTACCAAATCTAGATCTTTGGATAAATAAAATGGTCACTTAAATAAATAAAATGGTAGCTTATCTTAACCTATGGTTGATAAAAATACACAATGTGTTGTTAAACTAAACCTTTAGATAACTACAATTGCGCATGTTTATCCGATCTAAACCTACAGTCAATACATTACATTGTATTTATCTGATCTTGACTCTTACACAGTAAATTGAACCATGTTTAGCTGAATTTTGTATAGGAGGCATTCAGACATTATATAAGTACTCTCGATGATAATGATAATAATAATAATGATGATACTACTACTACTACTACTACTACTACTACTACTACTATACTACTACTACTACTAGTAAATAACGGCAAGAAGTCGAAATCTGTGTTGTAGCAGGGGCACAAAGTTGTGGGTTCGAATCTCCGCCAGGCCGTTTCGGTACAGGGGGATTTTTCCCCAGAGTTAACACTGGATCTGACTCCATTTCCCATACAGTCCTTCGAATGAGACTTTAAACCGAAGTTCCGTGTGTGACCTCACACATAACATCTAGCACACACGTAAAATCCTATTACCAACTTTTGGAAGAGAAGGGCAGTTTGGCCGTTGGTATGGATGACACGTTACACATAGCATGCACCCTGCGTGAGAAATGGAAAGAATGAAGGAAGTAAGGAAACTGAGTGAACGATATTGAACGATACTGACTGGATGACACGGGAAACGACTGAATATAACGCCAGCTGGCAGCTCTTCAGTCGGCACTACCCAGGTAGGCAGCCTGTTGTGTAAACGAGTGTGGATTGTAAAGCGCTTATAGAGCTTGGTCTCTAGCCGAGGATAGGCATGTTTCAATAATGATAATAATAACAATAATAATGATAATAATAACAATGATGATGATAATAATAAGAACAACAACAACAACAACAACAACAACAATAATAATAATAATAATAATAATAATAATAATAATAATAAAATAATAGGTGTGTTGTTCCTCCAAGCAGGTTCGCTGCTGTTGGTTTTGGCCGACGTCAGTGTTGTAGAAAAACACTGTCTGCATTTGTGTTGCTCCAGGTAAAGTCAAAGCTGCTTTTGTTTGTTTGTTTGTTTTAAAAGACCAAAGTCTTTGTTCTAGGAGGGACACTCTCTATGGGTTTTGTTCCTCTAGGTAAAGGCAAAGCTGGCGCTTTCAGACTGAAATCTCTCTCTCTCTCTCTCTCTCTCTCTCTCTCTCTCTCTCTCTGTGTGTGTGTGTGTGTGTGTGTGTGTGTGGTGTGTGTGTGTGTGTGTGTGTGTGTAAACAGTTCAGATAGCCAATCACATGCGTTATTTTCAGAAAACTGACGTCACAGTTGTTAAAGTCGTTGTCATTTTTTTGTCAAGTATTTTGCCTCACTTTTCTACCGTGTTGAGTTTAAAGGCTATCAGTGTTCAAACCCCCCAAAACCCAACAACAACAACAACAAAACAAACAAAAGACTTTCTACGAGCATAATTTTTAATTTAAGAAAGAGTACATTTGTTACTTTTGTTGATGTTGTTGTTGTTGTTGTTGTTTTCTTCTTCTTCTTCTTCTTTTCTCTTCTTCTTCTTCTTCTTCTTCTTTCTTCTTCTTCTTCTTCTTTTTTTTTTCTGTTACTATTTTCCTCTTCATCTTTTCAACCCAGTATGTAGACAAGTTCACAGGAAGTTTAGCCGATGAAAAAAAAAGTGTACAACGTCCTTAAAAATGCCAACCTTAAAGTTTCAGCAACTTGCTCTGTTGTCTCTGTGAACAGAAGGCAGGGTAGTTTACGTGCTGGGCAGAGGGGAGACGATCGATACAGGCCAGGCGTGATATGGACCACGGCAACAAAGTGTTGATTAGGGGGAGGTTTTACCACACTCCTGATCTGCTGTTTCAGCACACGAACGTGTGTGTGTGTGTGTGTGTGTGTGTGTGTGTGTGGTGTGTGTGTGTGTGTGTGTGCGCGCGTGTGTGCATGCGCGTGCGTGTGCGCCCCCGCACGTATATTATAGATAATCGCTAGTGATATTTTCTAGAAAACTAATGTCACATTGGTTCAAGTTATGCTGCCTTTTTTGGGGGCGCAATTTGCCTGTTTTTCTGAGTTGTTGCGTTTTGAGTTTACGGGGTAAAACTGTGAGAAAACAAACAAATAACTGGCAAAAAAGCCTTCCATGAACCTAGTTTTCAACCCTCAAACGATCTAGTCATTCAAAAGCCTTCCATGAACCTAGTTGTCAAGCCTCAAAAGATCTAGTCATTCAAAAGCCTTCCATGAACCTAGTTGTCAAGCCTCAAAAGATCTAGTCATTCAGAAGCCTTCCATGAACCTAGTCTTCAAGCCTCAAAAGATCTAGTCATTCAAAAGCCTTCCATGAACCTAGTCTTCAAGCCTCAAAAGATCTAGTCATTCAGAAGCCTTCCATGAACCTAGTCTTCAAGCCTCAAAAGATCTAGTCATTCAAAGCCTTCCATGAACCTAGTCTTCAAGCCTCAAAAGATCTAGTCATTCAGAAGCCTTCCATGAACCTAGTTGTCAAGCCTCAAAAGATCTAGTCATTCAAAAGCCTTCCATGAACCTAGTTGTCAAGCCTCAAAAGATCT
>CM065728.1:74186463-74198963 GCA_033310375.1 Conus canariensis | reverse complement strand
AGGTCAAAACGGCTACTATATGGAACACCCTCTCCCCCCCCCCCCCCACCCCTCCTCTCTCTCTCTCTTTCAATTCCATTCCGCAGCCTTTTTGCAACCAGTTGGAACAGACAAGTGACTGTCTGTTTGTCTTTCGCGTTTATTAGCTCGAAAGTTATCGATCCTGCCTCAAGATGACCAAACAGGTCGAAACGCTTTGTGTTCGTTTTGTAATTAATTTTGTTTATTCCTTCGTTTGGCGGCGTGGTAATGCTTCCGCTTGCTGTCACCCCACTTGTAAAACCGCGTCATGGCATCACTTGAGTACGTACCGTGTCACAGCTGTACAATTCTAAAAAGGCACGCCTTTAGAGGCCCACCCATCCAAAAGTTGTGGGTTCGAATCCCGGCAGCGCCAGGAGAAGAAAAAAATGGCAGTAGAAGGATTCTGGGAGTCATGATCTGGATGCGGCCCGGCCCCCTTAGAGTGTAAGCACATCAGAGCGAAATACTTGTGGGAGGAGAGTTTCTTCTTTGAAGACCTTCTGCTGTCAAGCTCTCCCTAGAGTTTCTTCCTGCTGGTATTAAATATGTCGGACTTGTGCAGCAGCTGTGACCGGGCATCATCCAAATTAACTTGCCAACTGTACTGTTCCTTAAGTCTTTTCCAGCGGACAGTCTCATGTTGCATTTTAATCTTTCCAATGGCATCGTCTTTGTGAAATTCCAAGTTTTCAGAGCCACACAGGAGAACTGATTTAACTTCTCAATAATTTTGAAGACCGACTCAACTGGAAGCCTTTGTAATTGAAAATATTGTTTTTTTTTTATCCATGAGACGGATCACAAGGCTTTTCCATAAAAAACGAAACAAAACAAAACAAAAACGCATGCACACACCTGGTCTATTTGAGTGAAGCTGACAAGATGATTCCTAGATGACTGTAATATGTTTTTGACTTTTGACTCGCTAACTGTAAAGACATATCTTTTTTTTTCTCAGTGTTTGATGAAACTGCCTTTTTAAAACACTTGCACCTTTGTCGCGTTCATGTGAGTTGTCTTCACCACCGCAACAACAGTCCATTGATTTATTGTATTGATCGGTGCCTACACTCCCTGCATTGATTTATTGTATTGATCGGTGCCTACACTCCCTGCATTGATTTATTGTATTGATCGGTGCCTACACTTCCTGCATTGATTTATTGTATTGATTGGTGCCTACCCTCCCTGCAAAGAAGACGACCCCTTGAAGTATCTTTTATTTATTGCAAAGGACAGCGACACTTTGTAGGTCATCAATGTAGATCATGTGACCCAGAAAATGAAACTCTCTCTCTCTCTCTCTCTCTCTCTCTCTCTCTCTCTCTCTCTCTCTCTCTCTCTCTCTTTGCTTTTGTTGTGTAAAATGATTTCCTTAACCCAGAGAAAAAAATCGTTAGTTTTCGTTCGTCCGTTCTCTCTCTCTCTCTCTCTCTCTCTCTCTCTCTCTCTCTCTCTCTCTCTCTCTCTCTCTCTCTCTCTCTCTCTCTCTCTCTCTCTCTCTCTGTGTTTCTTCAATTTAATGTCTATTCATATTAAGTGGAATTGTAAAATAAGAATGTGATATAAGACAGTAACAGTGAAATGTACATGAAACGTTATATTGCAATTGACGACAAGCAGCTGAATGGAAGTTATAACGTAATTAGATAGTTTCCTCTTTCTTATTGTTATTGCGACTGCTATAACCATCAGTTAATGTTACCATCATTGTTATCATCATTATCATTTCTGTGATTTATCACTCCCCACCTCACACGAACACGCCTCCCTTTGGATCAAGCACCAAACACCCACCTCATTCTCTCACAGATACAGACTGACACCCGGGGTAGCATGTTGTATACCAGTGTGACATTTTGACCCGCCATGCCAGCACAGAAAGTCAACAGAGGACACTCTGTACCACGGTAGAACCCGTGCCATCTGTTTACCACAGAGGCATAACAGCCACAGACTTACACAACTAGGCCGATTCTGCTGACGAGTCTCTGCAGAATACGAAAATTTACTGTAGATAGACGGAACGAATGGTTCTGTTTACCAGCCAGAGATCGATAGCCCCTGTGTCCCGTGTCAGTGAAAGGTTTATTGACGCTGTAGGGTTCTCTCCATCCCCATTCTCCCCCCTCCATTTGATCCTTTGTTTTACGGAGTAATTATCTGCCTTTATTTATTTTTTTTGCACCCCCCTTACTACCCCCACTCCCCTTCCCCCCGCTACTATTTATTTATTATTTTTATTTTTTGCAGAAGAATTATCCGCCTTTACGTTTTTTTGCACACTCCTCACCTTTCCTCCCTCCCCACTCCCCGACCCTCCCCTGCCCCCCATTCACTACTTATTTGTTTTATATATCCACTGGGTCTATCAGTCAGGAACTGTAATTCTGAGGATATCCAGGGAAAAGGTTTATTATTATTATTATTATTATTATTATATACAATTTTTAGCCGTTGTCAGCTGTGGACTGACCACTAAAGGTTTGGTCAACGAACAGGGCGATGATCACACGGGTCACTGACACAGTGTGACCTTCTGATCCACACACTTGGTCCAAGACGTAAGGTCATATTGATCACTCTGACTTCTTTTATTTTCTAATTAAACTTCAAAGAAAAATGGCTGTGCTTTCAAAGGCAAGAGACACACAAATTACAAGACACTGTTTCTGATTGTGTTGCTACTTTATGATATACTTTCCTACTCCACCTTTTGCTGACTGTCGAGGGGGACTGTTGGATTATGACTTTTCATGGGGGGGGGGGGGGGGGGGGGGTGAATGAGAACATAACATTAGGAAATACATTATAAATGTTAAGCCCTTGACTAGCAGCATATGGGAAGTATTGTAATCCTTCCTGAAGACAGATCAGTTCACATTGCCTGCTCCTAGGCCTTTCGTCCGCTGGATCGGACTCATCAGGATTCTATACTATAGAAACTGTCACTATTATTAGACCAGGTCTCTGTTCATGCAGAAACATGCACAGTTTTATTCCATGTTTACAGAGGGCATGGTTCTGCTACATGCAATGGGTGGACAAGGTTTCTGCGCATGCACAAACATGCAATAACAAGTCCATATTTACAGTGGATATGGTTCTCTTATATACCATGGGTAGACAATGTCTCTGTACATACAGAAACATGCAATCACAAGTCCATATTTACAGGGGGTATGGTTCTCTTATATATCATGGGTAGACAATGTCTCTGTACATACAGAGACATGAATCACAAGTCCATATTTACAGGGGGTATGGTTCTCTTATATACCATGGGTAGACGATGTCTCTGTACATACAGAAACATGCAGGTTTTTTTATTCCGTGTGTACAGGGGGTATGGGTTTGTTAGACGCCATGGTTGGATCACCACACAGTCCATGCAGAAACATACAAATCCCTGTGTGACTCACAGTGAACGAACGACTTAAATGTCAAGAGGGTAGCGGGCTGACATGGATGCTTTTTACCATTTAGGCAAGTGGGTTAAGAAACTAGATAAACGAACAAACCAACAAATGAACAATGTATGTCACGTACAGATGAACAATGTATGTCACGTACAGATGAACAATGTATGTCACTTACAGATGAACAATGTATATCACGTGCAGATGAACAATGTATGTCACGTACAGATGAACAATGTATGTCACTTACAGATGAACAATGTATATCACGTGCAGATGAACAATGTATGTCACGTACAGATGAACAATGTATGTCACGTACAGATGAACAATGTATGTCACTTACAGATGAACAATGTATATCACGTGCAGATGAACAATGTATGTCACGTGCAGATGAACAATGTATGTCACTTACAGATGAACAATGTATATCACGTGCAGATGAACAATGTATGTCACGTACAGATGAACAATGTATATCATGTACAGATGAAAATGTATGTCACGTACAGATGAACAATGTATATCACGTGCAGATGAAAATGTATATCACGTACAGATGAAAATGTATATCACGTACAGATGAACAATGTATATCACGTACAGATGAACAATGTATATCACGTACAGATGAACAATGTATGTCACGCACATATGTTCCTCCTTTCTCCATCTCATTTTCTTTTTCTTCCTCCACCCCCCCCCCCACACACACACTTACACCCTCCCCCCCCCCCCCCCCACACACACATACAAATACACACACACACAGCGCGCACGCTACGCACGCACGCACGCTCGCACCATGAAATATCAATAAATCAACAAGGTGAATTTGACCCCAGGATTACACAATGAAAAAATAAATGAAAAAACAGGGTGCAAAAGGTAATCCAAGGAAAAGATCAACCAAACGTTCCGGGCCTGAACTCCTTTGTCTTTGCTTTGTTCTTTACCATTGACAAAGGGTTTAAGGCCCGAAACGTCTGCTTGATCTTTTCCTTGGATTATCTTTTCCACCCCCTTTTTCATTTATTTTATCAATAAATCAGTAAAATAAATATTTTCCGGGACACACACACACACACACACACACACACACACACACACACACACACACACACACACACACACACACACACACACACACACCATGAACATAGATAAATAAATAAGACCGTAAACATCGCCAGGGAGATGAACATCTAAAAGACAGACAGACAGACAGACAGACAGACAACACACACACACACACACACACACACACCACACACACACACATATATATATATATATATATATGGTGTGTGTGTGTGTGTGTGTGTGTGTGTGTGTGTGTGTGTGTGTGTGTGTGTGTGTGTGTGTGTGTGTGTATACATACACACATAAATAACAACATAAACATCGCCAGGAAGATGAATATCTAAAAGACTGAGACAGACAGACAGACAGACAGACAGCACCAGAAGGTCCAACATGAAGTGCAGGCAGAACAGACACAAACAGCTCTCTGGAGAGGGCACTGCCTCCAGGCCACACTGACCAGCGTCCACGCTGCGTTGTGGACTGTCCACCCACACCCTGACTCCTCTGGGTCTGTCCATACCGGCCAATGTCTCAGACAGTGGCTATCCGCAGACTGACCGACCGGCCGGGACGAGGCCATGACCTTCCTGTATCTCCTGAACTGACCGCCCGTTAGCCGCGGGGTCTGGGGAAGCGTGACGTCACTGTTGCTAGGTGACGGAGTTGATGGGGGTGAAGAAAGGATCCTACTCTCTGGGTCTGGAACTTGTGAGCAACGTGAGCTGGAGAGATTCCAGCCTTGGTCTCAGTTCTGTCCTTTTGGGTGATCCCCGAAAACTGTTGGTTTCTGTCATCTAGTCTGCGCTTTGTCTGACTGTCTGTCTGTCTGTGAGTGTGTGTCTGTGTGTCTGTCTGCCTCTCTCTCTCTGTCTCTGTCTCTCTCTCTCTCTCTGTCTGTGTCTCTCTCTGTGTCTCTGTCGCTCTGTGTCTGTCTGTCTGCCTGTCTCTGTTTCTCCGTGTCTCTGTTTCTCTCTGTCTGTCTGTCTGCCCTTCTCTGTGTCTGTCTGTGTCTCTCTGTGTCTGTTTGTCTCTCTGTCTGCTTCTCTGTGTCTCACTGTGTCTGCGTGTCTGTCTGCCTGTCCGTCCCTTCGTCTGTCTGTCTGTCTGTCTGACTGTCTGTCTGTCTGTCTGTCTGTCTGTCTGTCTCTCTCTCTCTCTCTCTCTCTCTCTCTCTCTCTCTCTCTCTCTCACATAAACTGAAAAACAGTTTCTATCAACGGATTTTGAGAAGATCGATGAAACCTGAGTGGATGGTGGAGTCCATCTGTCTTATTACCACATTATCCATTCGTCTTGCTCCTAACACTACAGATGACACTGTCTGGAAGGTGTCGTTTTCTTTCTGTCTTTGGAAAGCCTTTGAAGTGATTACTGGGAACAGTGGTTTGATATTGCTTTGGAGAGCCTTTGAGGTGATTACTGGGAACAGTGGTTTGATATTGCTTTGGAGAGCCTTTGAGGTGATTACTGGGAACAGTGGTTTGATATTGCTTTGGAGAGCCTTTGAGGTGATTACTGGGAACAGTGGTTTGATATTGCTTTGGAGAGCCTTTGAGGTGATTACTGGGAACTGTCTTTGGAGAGCCTTTGAGGTGATTACTGGGAACTGTCTTTGGAGAGCCTTTGAGGTGATTATTGGGAACAGTCTTTGGAGAGCCTTTGAGGTGATTACTGGGAACAGTGGTTTGATATTGCTTTGGAGAGCCTTTGAGGTGATTACTGGGAACAGTGGTTTGATATTGCTTTGGAGAGCCTTTGAGGTGATTACTGGGAACAGTCTTTGGAGAGCCTTTGAGGTGATTATTGGGAACAGTGGTTTGATATTGCTTTGGAGAGCCTTTGAGGTGATTACTGGGAACAGTCTTTGGAGAGCCTTTGAGGTGATTACTGGGAACAGTCTTTGGAGAGTCTTTGAGGTGATTACTGGGAACAGTCTTTGGAGAGCCTTTGAGGTGATTATTGGGAACAGTCTTTGGAGAGTCTTTGAGGTGATTACTGGGAACAGTGGTTTGATATTGCTTTGGAGAGCCTTTGAGGTGATTACTGGGAACAGTCTTTGGAGAGCCTTTGAGGTGATTACTGGGAACAGTCTTTGGAGAGCCTTTGAGGTGATTATTGGGAACAGTCTTTGGAGAGCCTTTGAGGTGATTATTGGGAACAGTGGTTTGATATTGCTTTGGAGAGCCTTTGAGGTGATTACTGGGAACTGTCTTTGGAGAGCCTTTGAGGTGATTATTGGGAACAGTGGTTTGATATTGGTTTGGAGAGCCTTTGAGGTGATTACTGGGAACAGTGGTTTGATATTGCTTTGGAGAGCCTTTGAGGTGATTACTGGGAACAGTCTTTGGAGAGCCTTTGAGTGATTATTGGGAACAGTCTTTGGAGAGCCTTTGAGGTGACTATTGGGAACAGTGGTTTGATATTGCTTTGGAGAGCCTTTGAGGTGATTACTGGGAACAGTGGTTTGATATTGCTTTGGAGAGCCTTTGAGGTGATTACTGGGAACAGTGGTTTGATATTGCTTTGGAGAGCCTTTGAGGTGATTACTGGGGACAGTGGTTTGATATTGCTTTGGAGAGTCTTTGAGGTGATTATTGGGAACTGTCTTTGGAGAGCCTTTGAGGTGATTACTGGGAACTGTCTTTGGAGAGCCTTTGAGGTGATTACTGGGAACAGTGGTTTGATATTGCTTTGGAGAGCCTTTGAGGTGATTACTGGGAACAGTGGTTTGATATTGCTTTGGAGAGCCTTTGAGGTGATTACTGGGGACAGTGGTTTGATATTGCTTTGGAGAGTCTTTGAGGTGATTATTGGGAACTGTCTTTGGAGAGCCTTTGAGGTGATTACTGGGAACTGTCTTTGGAGAGCCTTTGAGGTGATTACTGGGAACTGTCTTTGGAGAGCCTTTGAGGTGATTATTGGGAACAGTGGTTTGATATTGCTTTGGAGAGCCTTTGAGGTGATTACTGGGAACTGTCTTTGGAGAGCCTTTGAGGTGATTACTGGGAACAGTGTTTGATATTGCTTTGGAGAGTCTTTGAGGTGATTACTGGGAACAGTGGTTTGATATTGCTTTGGAGAGCCTTTGAGGTGATTACTGGGAACAGTGGTTTGATATTGCTTTGGAGAGTCTTTGAGGTGATTACTGGGACTGTCTTTGGAGAGCCTTTGAGGTGATTATTGGGAACTGTCTTTGGAGAGCCTTTGAGGTGATTACTGGGAACTGTCTTTGGAGAGCCTTTGAGGTGATTATTGGGAACTGTGGTTTGATATTGCTCGTCATGAAGGAAAGAGAATGGAATATTATCCTGGTATCCCTCCCTCTCCACGCTTCCCCTTTCGCCTTACATCCTCCCACCCCTGCCATTTCCCCCACCGCCCCTCCCGCCCAATTTGCACACACACACACACACACACACACACACACACACACACACACACACACACACACCGCGCGCGCGCGCGCGCGCGCACTCGTGCATGTATGCACGCGCTTACGTCTTCCATGGCATGTGCTGTACATAATGTTGACCCCGATGAACTATGACCAGCTAGGTGTGGTGTTGCAGCTTGCCTCCAACAGGAGGAGGCTGAGTGTGAGGCAGACTGACTCACGGAGACTGCGTCACTGTCTGCAGCATCTCTGGCCGGCGGTGAGACACTGAGGCAGACTGACTCACGGAGATTGGCGTCACTCCCTGCAGCATCTCTGGCCGTCGGTGAGACACTGAGGCAGACTGACTCACGGAGATTGGCGTCACTCTCTGCAGCATCTCTGGCCGTCGGTGAGACATTGAGGCAGACTGACTCAGGGAGATGGGCGTCACTCCCTGCAGCATCTCTGGCCGTCGGTGAGACACTGAGGCAGACTGACTCACGGAGATGGGTGTCACTCCTTGCAGCATCTCTGGCCGTCGGTGAGACACTGAGGCAGACTGACTCAGGGAGATTGGCGTCACTCCCTGCAGCATCTCTGGCCGTCGGTTGGCGAAGGATTGTGTTTTGACTGTTTGTTTGCCGTGCACAGGATTAGGGGCGTCATCCTCCTATTGTCTACATGCAAAGGAAGGATAATTCTCTGTGTGTAGTCTGTCCTTATGGTGAGGATGAGTCAGCCCCTAATTTTCCCTCCGTGTAGTAAGGGTTAATCATTTGCTAGTTTTCTACTCATGTTAAAGATGAATCATTTGCTGATTTTCTACACATATTAAGAATTAACCATTTGCTGATTTTCTCCATAGGTTAAGGATTAGTCATTTGCTATTTTTCTCTGTGTGATGGAGATAACCATTCGCTGTTTTTCACTTTTAGGTAATGATAGTCATTCACTGTTTTTCTCTTTTAAGTAAGGATAGTCATTCTCTGTTTTTCTCTTTTATGTAAGGATAGCCATTCACTGTTTTCCCCCTCCTTATGATAAACATATCGTTGTTTTTCTCCGTGTAATGAGGATTAATCATTTGCTATTCTTCTACGTATGTAAGGGATGAATCATTTGCTATTCTTCTACACATGTTAGGGATTAATCATTTGCTATTCTTCTACGTATGTTGGGGATTAATCATTTGCTACTTTTCTACACATGTTAAAGATTAATCATTTGATATTTTTCTACACATGTAAAAGATTAGTTATATGTTATTTTTCTCAATATGCGAAGGATTAGTCATTTGCTAGTTTTCTCTGTGTGACAGGGCAGTCAATCGCTGTTTTTCTCTTTGTGGCAAGGAGAACATTAACCATCAGCATGACAGTACTTCCTTTTTGGCTATCAGGAGAGAGAGGAGAGAGAGAGAGAGAGAGAGAGAGAGAGAGAGAGAGAGAGAGAGAGAGAGAGAGAGAGAGGAGAGAGAGAGAGAGAGAGAAGGGAAGTACTGTTTTGCTTATGATTGATGTTTTTTCGTAACTTGTCACGTCTGAGGAAGGCTTTGTGTGGAAAATTCACTTTTCTGTTTGTGCAGTCTATTAAATTTGCGTTACTTTACATCTCGTTTTGTGTGTTTATTTGTATTTTGAGTCAATTTCAGTCAGGCAGCAGTCTGTTTTCAGTGTGTCTCTATTCGGGGATATCAAATTTGCTGACGTGACTCTAATTCAACACAATGCCGCTGAAAGCCTCCGCTGTGATGACGCCACACCCCACCATCAGTGACTGAGGTCGTGCACAGATGACAATCTCAAACACGTTCAGCCTCCCAGGTGGCGCTAGCGACCCACGCCACTTCCGGCGCCATACGCGTAGCCGGCAATCACGATCATTATCAGCGGTTACTTCTGTTACCCCTCCAACCCATCCCCCGGACAGAAAGGACAGAACGTGAACGGACATGATTGAGTTCTCGGCGGCAGAGCTTGTTGTCCATCACTTCCGATCTGCAGTCTTTGAAGGGATAGGACAGATTCTATGGGATCACAGAACATCCATCTGTCATCGTTTCAGAAAAAAACAACAACGTCATTTGGCACGTAGAGGGGGTTTATTTATAGCTTGCTGAACACGGAGAATAACGCCAACAAGATTCACTGAGAGAGAATATATAACTGCACCACAGGCAGTGAACAGAACTGTAGATCAGTGGGAGAGAAAACAGGCCAGCAGATACCTGTGTGAACACTGCACCACGCGCTGTGAACAGAACTGTAGATCACTGAGAGAGAAAACAGGCCAGCAGATACCTGTGTGAACACTGCACCACGCGCTGTGAACAGAACTGTAGATCACTGAGAGAGAAAACAGGCAAGCAGATACCTGTGTGAACACTGCACCACGCGCTGTGAACAGAACTGTAGATCACTGAGAGAGAAAACAGGCCAGCAGATACCTGTGTAAACACTTCACCACGGGCTGTGAACAGAGCTGTAGATCACTGAGAGAGAAAACAGGCCAGCAGATACCTGTGTGAACACTGCACCACGCGCTGTGTGAACAGAGCTGTAGATCACTGAGAGAGAAAACAGGCCAGCAGATACCTGTGTGAACACTGCACCACGGGCTGTGAACAGAACTGTAGATCACTGAGAGAGAAAACAGGCCAGCAGATACCTGTGTGAACACTGCACCACGCGCTGTGAACAGAGCTGTAGATCACTGAGAGAGAAAACAGGCCAGCAGATACCTGTGTGAACACTGCACCACGCGCTGTGAACAGAGCTGTAGATCACTGAGAGAGAAAACAGGCCAGCAGATACCTGTGTGAACACTGCACCACGGGCTGTGAACAGAGCTGTAGATCACTGAGAGAGAAAACAGGCCAGCAGATACCTGTGTGAACACTGCACCGGGCTGTGAACAGAGCTGTAGATCACTGAGAGAGAAAACAGGCCAGCAGATACCTGTGTGAACACTGCACCACGGGCTGTGAACAGAGCTGTAGATCACTGAGAGAGAAAACAGGCCAGCAGATACCTGTGTGAACACTGCACCACGCGCTGTGAACAGAGCTGTAGATCACTGAGAGAGAAAACAGGCCAGCAGATACCTGTGTGAACACTGCACCACGGGCTGTGAACAGAGCTGTAGATCACTGAGAGAGAAAACAGGCCAGCAGATACCTGTGTGAACACTGCACCACGCGCTGTGAACAGAACTGTAGATCACTGAGAGAGAAAACAGGCCAGCAGATACCTGTGTGAACACTGCACCACGCGCTGTGAACAGAGCTGTAGATCAGTGGGAGAGAAAACAGGCCAGCAGATACCTGTGTGAACACTGCACCACGCGCTGTGAACAGAGCTGTAGATCAGTGGGAGAGAAAACAGGCCAGCAGATACCTGTGTGAACACTGCACCACGCGCTGTGAACGGTGATTTGTGATTTGTGAGTGAACAGAGGAAACTAAAGAGTTCACTGAACATAAGGTGTACTTTTAACAAAGCTTTCAGTGATTTTAGGTCTTCATCATGATACAACGAATTTTCCCTTCTTCTTCTTCACCATCATCATCATCATCATCATCATCATCATCATCATCATCATCATGTTGATCACGCTCTACCTCCTCCTCCTCCTCCTCAGAGTGTTTGATCATCATCATCATCATCATCATCATCATCATCATCATCATCATCATCATCATCATCATCATCATCATCATCATCATCATTTTCATCACATAACTTAGTATTCTGAAATCTGGAAATTGTAGTTCTAATAATGTACTCACGATTTTTCAGACAGCTATGTACTCAATATCCACACACACACACACGCACGCGCGCGCGCGCGCGCATACACACACACACACACACACACACACACACACGCACGCACACACATACACACACACTCATACACACTCACACACACACACACACACACACACACACACACACACACACACACACACACACACACACACACACACACACACACACACACACACATATTCACAGCCGGGTACGACCATAGACGTATACACAGACATGCTCGCGCACAGGAGGAGAGAGAAAGAAATGTCTACACCAACCAAACTATTGCCAGACAAGGCCGCTAAGGGTTGACAGTGTGTGTCACACAGAGGCCGCTAAGGGTTGATAGTGTGTGTCACACACAGGCCGCTAAGGGTTGACAGTGTGTGTCACACAGAGGCCGCTAAGGGTTGACAGTGTGTGTCACACACAGGCCGCTAAGGGTTGACAGTGTGTGTCACACAGAGGCCGCTAAGGGTTGACAGTGTGTGTCACACACAGGCCGCTAAGGGTTGACAGTGTGTGTCACACAGAGGTCGCTAAGGGTTGACAGTGTGTGTCACACAGAGGCCGCTAAGGGTTGACAGTGTGTGTCACACCGAGGCCGCTAAGGGTTGACAGTGTGTGTCACACACAGGCCGCTAAGGGTTGACATTGTGTGTCACACACAGGCCGCTAAGGGTTGACAGTGTGTGTCACACACAGGCCGCTAAGGGTTGACAGTGTGTGTCACACACAGGCCGCTAAGGGTTGACAGTGTATGTCACACAGAGGCCGCTA
>CM065728.1:74178963-74181463 GCA_033310375.1 Conus canariensis | reverse complement strand
TTCAACGGCTTCTCAATGCGGTTCTCTACCAAGGAGTACACAACAGACTGGATCAACTTGGAAGTGGGTATTGCAATGGGCTGTGCAATTTCCCCAATACTGTTCGTGCTGGCAATGGAACTCATCTTGAAAGCAGCAACAAACAACGCGAGACAAACAGACCTTGGCGATGGATACAAGATGCCTCCTCTCAAGGCCTTCATGGATGACACTACAGTGATTTCATCCAGAGAAGACGAGACACGTCATGTGCTGGAGAGGCTGGACGACATAGTTGCCTCATCCAGAATGAAGTTCAAGCCAAAGAAATCACGGAGTCTCTCACTGAGGAAAGGAAAAGTGGCCGGATCTGTGGTCTTCAGTGTTGCCAACCAGGCCATTCCAACAGTCACAGAAGAACCAGTCAAGAGCCTTGGAAGATGGTATGATGATACGCTGAAAGACACACAAAGAGCAAAAGAAACCAAGCAGATGGCGGAGGAAGGCTTGGAGACCATTGACCAGTGTGGGCTCCCTGGCAAATACAAGGTCTGGTGTCTGCAGTTCATGCTGATACCAAAGCTCCTATGGCCTCTGATGATATACGACATTTGCACCAGCATAGTGGAGGCAATGGAAGCCAAAATCAACAAGTTCACAAGGAAATGGCTTGGTGTCCCACCCTGTCTGACTGACATAGCGCTGTACTGTCGCCAAGCAAAGCTGAAACTACCACTGAAATCCATCCTGGAGGAATACAAAGCAGGGAAGATCAGACTTCAAAGCATGCTGGAGGACTCAGGAGACAAGGTGGTAGAAGCAATCAAGCCCCAGCTGAAGACAGGCAGAAAATGGAAAGTTCAAGAGGCGATGGATTCTGCAAAAGAAAGTCTCAAGATCAGAGAAATAACAGGACACACACAGACCAACAGACAAGGACTGGGGGTGACCAAAACTGAATGGTGGTCAAAGGCCAAAGGAAAAGCCAAAAGAGACATGATGATTCAGGAGATGAGAAAAGAAGAAGACCAAAAAAGACTCCAAAAAGCAGTCCAGCAGAGCCAGCAAGGGCAATGGACAACGTGGGAGAATGCACTCCAAAGAAGTCTCACTTGGAATGACATTTGGCGCATGGCCCCTCTCAGGATCAGCTTCATTCTCAGATCTGCATATGACCTTCTGCCCTCAAATGCAAACCTGGTGAAGTGGGGGAAAACAGACGATCCTGCATGCCCCCTCTGCCATGAAAAACAAACAGTGGAGCATGTCCTAAGCTCATGTAAAGTAGCCCTGGCTCAAGGAAGGTACACATGGAGGCACAACCAAGTGCTCAAAGAGATTGTACAAGTAGTCTGGGCTAGTACCAACACCACAAAAGGGAAAATCAGGACTCCAAAAGCACCCGCAACATTCTTCACGGCAGGAGGCAGCAAATCATGGCCAAGAACAACAGTGCCACTCGAAACATGCAGGCAGAGTCTGCTGGACGGGGCAGATGACTGGGAGTGCACTGCAGACCTCCCAGAATGGAAGAGTCACCCAGAGATCATCAGCAAGAGTGGCATGAGACCAGACATAGTAGTCCACTCTAAGTCAACCAAGCAGCTGATCATGATCGAGCTCACTGTGCCATATGAGAACAGAATGGAGGCAGCTCAAATCTACAAGACTGAAAAGTATGCTGATCTGGCAAACAGCCTGAGGAGAGAAGGCTATCAGGTCAAAGTCCTCACTGCAGAAATTGGAGCTAGGGGTTTGTAGGAACGTCTGCATACAGCCTCATGAAACAGCTCTCAGTTGCAGGGAAGGAAAAAACCAGAGCCCTGAAAGCAATGGCAGAAGCGGCAGAGAGGTGTTCAAGCTGGATCTGGTCAAGGAGGAACAAAAGTGAACTTCATAAGGCTTAATTTCCCTACAAATATCAGGTGTCCCTGTGGCTCAGTGGTTAAAGCGCGAGTCATTAAGTGGAAAGTGAGCATGTCCAGAGGGTCATGGGTTCGAATCCCAGCCATGGCTCGTCCCAAGATGGGAAAAAAAAAAGGGGCAGCAGAGGGACATCCGGAGTCATGAACCGGGTGTGGCCCAACCCCCCTAGAGTGTCAGGAGATAAGGGCCGAAACACTTGCTTGAAGGGGCTTCTCTTCTGAGGACTCTCTGCTGCCACGCTCTCCACGAGTTTCTTTCTACTATGTGTTTAGGTTGTCCATGCTTCGGCCATTCCTCCTCCTCCCCACTATCGGTGTCCTCCTCCCTCCTCCTCCTCCTCCTCCTATTTTTCTCCCTTTTTTTCTTTAATCTCTATTTTCTATTTTTTTTCCCCTCAATCATATCAGTATTTCGTTTTCTTTTCTCTTTTTCCTTTTTCTCGATACATGCAAGTCTGTATGATCTATTAATGATGGGCATTTTCTTGCTGTTTTAAGTGTTTTGTCGTTTGATACAGTCGTCTGGGTTGATTTATGTGTTGTTGTGTAAGTGTGCTGACGCTTACAACTCATAGATCCTGTTGTATAATGATAAT
>CM065728.1:74168963-74173963 GCA_033310375.1 Conus canariensis | reverse complement strand
GGCTAAAGTTGCCCCAGCAGGCCAGCCACCCTGAGTGTGCATTGGGATTACTGTGTCACGGCTAAAGTTGCCCCAGCAGGCCAACCACCCTGAGTGTGCATTGGGATTACTGTGTCACGGCTAAAGTTGCCCCAGCAGGCCAGCCACCCTGAGTGTGCATTGGGATTACTGTGTCACGGCTAATCCTTACCATGCCCTAATCTCCCCCCCCCCACCCACCCCGAGATGAGGGAGGGATGGAATTCTGTCGCCATGGCTTGACCCATTTCTCTCTCTGTGTGTGTATGTGTGTATGTGTGTGTGTGTGTGTGTGTGTGTGTGTTGTGAGAGAGAGAGAGAGAGAGAGAGAGAGAGAAAGAGAGAGAGAGAGAGAGAGAGAGAGAGAGAGAGGCAGAGAAAGACGGGGGCAGAGAGAGAGAGAGAGAGAGAGAGAGAGAGAGAGAAGAGGAGGCAGAGAAAGACGGGGCAGAAGAGAGAGAGAGAGAGAGAGAGAGAGAGGAGAGCGAGCGAGAGAGAGAGGGCGGGGTAGGAGGGGGGGTAGGAGTTGAGAAAATGGGATAGTGGTAGAATGGGGGGGGGGGGGGTAGGGAGTGGGAGAGAGGGTATTGGAGACTGAAAGATTGGCTGAGAGGTTTAAACACAGTCCCCGCAAAATGTGGGTCATGAACGACATCCTTGACATGGCGAAAAGCGGAAAAGACGTTATCCCCAATAGATTTATTCCAGAGGTTGTATTTGTTCATGAATTTTTATTATCACTTTGACGGATTTGTATGGCTATTTTTCCGTTTCTTTGGACAAATTCATTAGTTTTATTTGAGATACGTTACATTCTTCTGAATTGCTATAACCACACATATATGTTCAAACACGTGTTGCCTCCGAGTTTTATCTACAGGTTTTTGTGTGCACGCTTATAAGTAAGCGCGCACATGTCCACACATTCACACGCCTGGGCATACAAGAAAATACCCCGCGCACGCACGAGCAGGCATGCTTACGCGCACATGCATGCACGTGCGGGCACACATGCTCTCGAACAAGTGTACCAGTGGCGTGGACCATGTCATCCAGGCAAACGTCTGACCAGTGTGTTGGGTTAATGCTTAGGTCAGCATCTGTTGCCATCACACCCTCTACCGACATGTTCCCGCCTGTATTCAGTCACTGGTTGATTTGGCTATAGTCCTGTATTCAGTCACTGGTTTATTGATTTGGCTATAGTCCTGTATTCAGTCACTGGTGTATTGATTTGGCTATAGTCCTGTATTCAGTCACTGGTGTATTGATTTGGCTATAGTCTATTCATTTACTGGTGTATTGATTTGGCTATAGTCCTGTATCCATTTACTGGTGTATTGATTTGGCTATAGTCCTGGGCACACAGGGGCCTCACAGCTCGTTGTGACGCCATCTTGGTGAAACTGAAACTGAAATATTTACGTAATAAACAACGTATGTAGACATTTTTGTGGCATTTTATTATTCATAATTTCTTCTTCTTTTTCTTCTTCTTCTTCTTCTTCTTCTTCTTCTTCTTCTTCTTCTTCTTCTTCTTCTTCTTCTTCGTCGTCGTCGTCGTCGTCGTCGTCGTCGTCGTGGTAGTCGTCGTCATCATCATCATTATCATCATCATCATCATCGTCATCATTGTTATCATTATTGTTGTTTTGTTGTTGTTGTTGTTGTTGTTGTCGTTGTTGTCGTTATCATGTTCATCCTCATCGATATCATCGTCAATATTACTACTACTTCTACCATTATTATCATTGTTGTTGTTATTATTTTATTGACACTTTACGTAGCGTGTATCCTGAGTTAAAGACCAAACTCAAGGCGCTTTACAATCCACACTCTCACTGACACAACGCGCTGCCTACCTATGTAGAGCCGACCGAAGAGCTGCCTGCTGGCGCTTCATTCCGTCGTTTTCCGGGTCATACAGTCACTATCTCTCTGCCTCGCATGGCGCATTATCAATTCCGTCGCTTTTTCCTCGGTCATTCAGTCACTATCTCTGCCTGCTGGCGCTTCATTATTCCGTCGTGTTCCGGGTCATTCAGTCACTATCTCTGCCTGCTGGCGCTTTATTCCGTCGTTTTCCGGGTCATTCAGTCACTATCTCTGCCTGCTGGCGCTTCATTCCGTCGTTTTCCGGGTCATTCAGTCACTATCTCTGCCTGCTGGCGCTTCATTATTCCGTCGTTTTCCGGGTCATTAAGTCAGTATCAGTCACTCAGCTTTTTGCCCTTCATTCTGTCGACTTGACACGTAGGGTGCATGTAACGGGTCACAACGTGTCATCCATAGCAATGGCCATACTGATCTCCTTTTCTGAATGTTTGTGATGGGATTTTACATATGTGAAGATGTTTATATGTACACACGGACTCTCGGTTTACACTCCTATTCAAAGGACTTTCCGGGAAATGGAGTCACAACCAATACCAATTGCGAGGTAGAAATTTCCCTGTATTGCAACGGCCCAGCGGGGATTCGAACCCGCAGCCCTAGATCACCAGGATTACGAACCCGGTGCTCTGTCAACTAAATTATTAACGTGGCAGATCATGATATGAAGTCCACCACTCTAAATCAAATCTGGTCATATGAAATCTTATATGCCTGTCCACGTCAAACAAACACTATTTTCTTACTTGGATTGATGATTTATCTGTTCTTTAAAAAGGACTTCTGCTGCTATTCGTGCTATTCTCAGTGTGTTTACTCCAACTTTGCTGTATATTATTAACTAATCTCTGCCGTAGTTTTCAGAGAAAACATTTACAGTCTTTCACGTCTTGACTGAAACCTACAAAAATAAATCCGTTTTGAAACAAAACCTCGCACGTCCCCGACACCCTAAACTTCTCCCCACGCGTTTCTAAAATGAACAACATTGTATAGGAAATGCATTTCTAAAAGAGACAACATTATATACCCGTCGTGCGACTGTCTCTTTTCATTCATGCGCTGAATTTGGACCAGAGGCAACTAAATCCAGAGATCAGTTGATATAAATAGGAGATCGATCCGCACCCCCCCCCCCCTCCCCAAACAAGGTCATTAGGTGTTTAAATGTTACGCCTAAAAATTTCTCAAGACCAAAGACTTTTTGTAGACAGACGACAAGAAAAGATGCGAGAGAGAGAGAGAGAGAGAGAGAGAGAGAGAGGAGAGAGAGAGAGAGAGAGAGAGAGAGAGAGAGATGGGGCGGTGTGGAGGTAGAATGGAGAGTAGAGAGGGGTGGGGTGGGGCTTGAACGACGGATGGGGAATTAAAGCAAACTGGAATAGAGAGTAACACACACACACACACACACACACACACACACACACACACACACACACACACACACACACACACACACGCACCTACACACACACACACACACGCACCACGCACAACACACACACCACCACACACACACACACACACACACACACACACACTAACACACACATATACACACACACTCACACACACACACACACACACACACACACACACACACACACACACACACACACACGAGAGAGAGAGAGAGGAGAGAGAGAGAGAGAGAGAGAGAGAGAGAGAGAGAGAGAGAGAGAGAGAGAGAGAGAGAGATTAACTGAAAACCCAAACCAACCCACACGCACCCCTAAAACAGCGAGTACAAGGTGAATCACAAACATGTCTGCGAGTCAGTGGAAACAGAAACCAGGATTGGCGATGTCACTTGTGGTTCTAGCTCACAGGTGTGCGACATTCCGCGCATAGCAAACACAGTATAGCGAGTACATCGTGTGCCATACATCTCACATAGCAAACACAGTATAGCGAGTAAATCGTGTGCCATACATCTCACATAGCTAACACAGTATAGCGAGTACATCGTGTGCCATATATCTCACATAACAAACACAGTATAGCGAGTACATCGTGTGCCACATATCCCACATAGCAAGCACAGTATAGCGAGTAAAACATGTGCCATGTATCTCACATACCTTACACAGTATGGCCAGTAAAACGTGTGCCATATATCTCACATAGCTAACAGAATATGGCCAGTAAAACGTGTGCCATATATCTCACATAGCTAACACAGTATGACCAGTAAAACGTGTGCCATATATCTCACATAGCTAACACAGTATGGCCAGTAAAACGTGTGCCATATATCTCACATAGCTAACACAGTATGGCCAGTAAAACGTGTGCCACATATTTCACACAGCAAACACAGTATGACCGGTAAAACGTGTGCCACATATTTCACACAGCAAACACAGTATAGCCAGTAAAACGTGCGCCATATATCTCACATAGCTAACACAGTATGGCCAGTAAAACGTGTGCCATCTATCTCACATAGCAAACACAGTATAGCCAGTAAAACGTGTGCCATGTATCTCACATAGCTAACATATATAGCAAGACATAGGTGCACCACATATTGTACATAATTTGTGTGGCAAGTAATAGGCGTACCACATACTGTACATCAGTTGTGTGGCAATTCATAGGTGTGACACATATTGTACATAAGTTGTGTGGCAATTAATAGGTGTACCACATACTGTACATAAGTTGTGTGGCAATTCATAGGTGTGACACATATTGTACATAAGTTGTGTGGCAATTAATAGGTGTACCACATACTGTACATAAGTTGTGTGGCAATTCATAGGTGTGACACATATTGTACATAAGTTGTGTGGCAATTAATAGGTGTACCACATACTGTACATAAGTTGTGTGGCAATTCATAGGTGTGACACATATTGTACATAAGTTGTGTGGCAATTAATAGGGGTGACACATACTGTACATAAGTTGTGTGGCAATTAATAGGTGTACCACATATTGTACATAAGTTGTGTGGCAATTAATAGGTGTACCACATATTGTACATAAGTTGTGTGGCAATTAATAGGTGTACCACATACTGTACAATAGACATATAACAACAGGTCAGTGGAACAAATAGGCTCAGTACCTAAATGGCATGTATT
>CM065728.1:74161463-74163963 GCA_033310375.1 Conus canariensis | reverse complement strand
AGTTCCCTGTGTTCACCTTGACGCTGCGTGTTGTGCCCCAGTCCAAACTGGTGCAGACCCTAGCTGGTCAGACCCCCAGGGCCAAAAGCAGTTCCTGGACAAAACTGAGTTTTTAAGCTGCTTCTAGTCATGCTGCCAAAAGAATGTTATGAAGAACGATCTCCTTGTACATTGGTCACGTCCGAACTTGTGTTGTTAGTTTGTCTGTGGTGGTATGTTGACATGATGATGACAGTTTGTGATGATGTGATATCGGTATACATTGATGACAGTTATTTGTGAGCATAATGCTGTTTCTTGCCATAGATGGAAAATAACCATGATGTTATGTTGATGTCTTAACAGCTGATCTGTACAGTTACTTTCTACATGATTTAAAAAAAAAAAATAATGACGAATATCTGGAAAGCCGTTTTTGTATTGAGAAACCAGTGATTTGATATTTGACGTTCTCATGTCATTCTTCATGTGATGCTTTTTCATCATTCCTCGTGTTAACACACACGCGCACGCGCTCGCACGCTCGCACGAGCGCGCGCGCGCGCGCGCGCACACACACACACACACACACACACACACACACACACACACATACACACACACACACACGCACACACACAGACACACACACACACACAGACACACACACACACACACACACACACACACACACAACACCGCCGGTGTGCATGTTGCCTCTCATGATATTAATGATATGCTGGAATATGTAGAGGAGTAGACAGGTGGATGAGCGGCTTGGTTGAGTGAACGAGCAGTCTGCCATTACTATCAAAACGTGTATTACAAATCCCTTTGTTGGTCACATTGCTCTCCCCTGTCCCCCCCCCCCACCCTCACCCACCCAGCCTGTCTCCCTCCCCTGCCCCCTCCTCCGTCCCGCTCAACCACCTCCTCCCCCCTCCCCCTCCCCCATTCCCAGATCTGTCTCCAAACACTCGCGAACATATCGTTTTCATTAAAATGATTTTAACAGAAATATTTCTGTGATTATCTCTCTTCAAATGTCCTCTCTATCTCTGTGACCTGATTGAGAATATGTCACGCCCCTCAAGTTCGGCCTTCCCCGGCGAATCATTACACAATCGGTAATCTCCGCCGTCAGTCGGCTCAGCAGAAAGAAGATGGAGTACCCGCGCTATCTCCCAGTCTGCCCTCCCCTTCCCCTCCATCTCTCTCCCCCCCCCTCCCCCCCCCCCCCCTTTTATTTCACATGAGTGTTTGGTCAAGATTGGACTTGAGGGCCAGCGGACTGGGTGACCTCGTGCTTCTGTTTGATAGACGGCGTGTCAGCCCACCGACTGACCCGTAGTGAGAGAGAGAGAGAGAGAGAGGAGAGAGAGAGTGAGTTTGTGTGTAGTCGTCTGGTCAATTAAGGGAGTCAAGACATCGATGTATTATCATGATGTATTATTAATCCTACCGCGCGGAGTGGGGGGGGGGGGGGGGGGGGGGAGTGGAGAACTCGGACGGGGTCCTGTGAGTGCGATCAATCATAGCTTAACTTCTGTCGCTCGGCAAAATTCAGTCCACCCGCACGCCCGCCCCCACGCCCCCACCTCCCGACCTCCACACACACATGCACACACACACACACACACACACACACACACACACACGAAGGAAAGACAGTCCAGCACAGAAACCTGCAATCAGGAAAGAAAATCCACGATAATCTAGTGACAGGTTTAAAACACAAAACTCAAGCTACAGTGGTGTTCTCCACTCAGTGACCGGTCCGAGCCGACCAACAAGAGCATGCTAGTCCGCATAGGTCCGGGAATCCTCACGATTGGCCAGCGATCATCAAGATCCCGTTACCGAAGCTATCGGTGTGTGAAGTGTTTAACACAAACATTCCGCACTTTCTCTGAATTCTTCAGACAACAACGTAATTTGAAGAGGTTAACCCGCTACTTATCTCACCCAGCGAATCCTAGTCGTGCTAGTCGCAGCAATGTCTATGGTGAGCTTCACGGCAGAGCACGGTGTAAACAGCGCCATCTCGCGGTCCATTCCACTTCCTGTTGGCCACCGTCACAACTGCCGGATGTCGGACGACTATTCTGGGCATGCGCCGTTATCAGCAAGGCTCAGAGTTCCGGTGGCGGCGCGAGGTACTGGCTGGGTTTGGAGTGGAGAGGAAGCTTTGATTTCCTTTGTGGAGGGAAGTGTTAGCTGCTGAGCTGAGGCCTGTTTTGAGGCTGTTGGGGGCTGGTTTGGCTTGGGTAGCGTCGGAACGGCTGGGCTGTCAGCTGTTGGTGATGATGATGTCACTGGAGCCATGATGTCATCATGAGGGCGGTGGGACTTGGCTATGGTGACAGAGAAATGAAGATGTAATTGTATCGCTCCGATCAGTGACGTACATAGTTAGGTGCACAGGCCAACGCGCGTTTTCTGCAATTCATTATTAACAATATAGTTTTGTATGTCGGTTGCAGTTCTAGTCTCTAGCCTGCACAGCTTTGCGTTTGACAGG
>CM065728.1:74151463-74153963 GCA_033310375.1 Conus canariensis | reverse complement strand
CCATACCCATCTCACAGCCTCCCATCCCCCACCTACCCCCATCTCCACAGCCTCCCCCACCTCCCCCATCTCTACAGCCTCCCATCCCCACCTACCCCCATCTCTACAGCCTCCCATCCCCCACCTACCCCCATCTCTACAGCCTCCCACCCCCACTACCCCCATCTCTACAGCCTCCCATCCCCCACCTCCCCATCTCTACAGCCTCCCTCCCCCACCACCCCCATCTCACAGCCTCCCCCCACCTCCCCCCATCTCTACAGCCTCCCACCCCCACCTACCCCCATCTCTACAGCCTCCCATCCCCCAACCTCCCCCACTCTAACAGCCTCCCCCCACCACTACCCCATCTCTACAGCCTCCCATCCCCCACCTACCCCCATCTCTATCAGCCTCCCACCCCCACCTACCCCCATCTCTACAGCCTCCCCCACCTACCCCCATCTCTAAGCCTCCCACCCCACCTACCCCCATCTCTACAGCCTCCCCCACCTACCCCCCATCTCTAAGCCTCCACCCCACCAACCCCCATCTCTACAGCCTCCATCCCCCACCTACCCCCATCTCTACAGCCTCCCATCCCCCACCTACCCCCATCTTTACAGCCTCCACCCCCACCTACCCCCATCTCTACAGCCTCCATCCCCCACCTACCCCCATCTCTACAGCCTCCCCCCCACCTACCCACTCTCTACAGCCTCCCATCCCCACCTACCCCCATCTCTACAGCCTCCACCCCACCTACCCCATCTCTACAGCCTTCCACTCCCCCACCTACCCCCATCTCTACAGCCTCCTCCCCACCTACCCCATCTCTACAGCCTTCCATCCCCCACCTACCCCCATCTCTACAGCCTCCACCCCACCTACCCCATCCTACAAGCCAATCCTCCACCTACCATTCTAACAAAGCCTCCCATCCCCTTAGCCTGCGCTCCCACTATCCTACAGCCTCATCCCCACTCTACCCCCATTCTAACAGCCTCCCCCACCCCCCCAGCCCCCACTCTCTCTACACTTCCCTCCCCACCTACCCCCATCTCTACTAGCTCCCATCCCACTACCCCCATCTCTACAGCCTCCCATCCCACCTACCCCCATCTCTACAGCCTCCCCCACCGTACCCCCATCTCTACAGCCTCCCATCCCCCACCATCTCTACAGCTCCCACCCCCACCTACCCCCATCTACAGCCTCCCCATCCTACCCACACGCCCCCCCTCCCATCTCTACAGCCTCCCATCCCCACCTACCCCATCTCACAGCCTCCCATCCCCACCTACCCCCACTCCCTCATCCCCCACCTACCCCATCTTACAACCTCCCCCCACCTACCCCATCTCTACAGCCTTCCATCCCCCACCTACCCCCATCTCTACAGCCTCCCCCCACCTACCCCCATCTCTACAGCCTCCCCCCACCTACCCCCATCTCTACAGCCTCCCATCCCCCACCTACCCCATCTCTACAGCCTCCCATCCCCCACCTACCCCCATCTCTACAGCCTCCCACCCCCACCTACCCCCATCTCTACAGCCTCCCATCCCCACCTACCCCCATCTCTACAGCCTCCCATCCCCCACCTACCCCCATCTCTACAGCCTCCCATCCCCCACCTACCCCCATCTCCTAAGCCCTCCCATCCCCCACCTACCCCCATCTCTACAGCCTCCCATCCCACCTACCCCCATCTCTACAGCCTCCATCCCCACCTACCCCCATCTCTACAGCCTCCCATCCCCCACCTACCCCCATCTCTACAGCCTTCCATCCCCACCTACCCCCATCTCTACAGCCTCCCCCCACCTACCCCCATCTCTACAGCCTCCCTCCCCCACCTACCCCCATCTCTATAGCCTCCCATCCCCCACCTACCCCCATCTCTAAAGCCTCCCATTCCCACCTACCCCCATCTCTACAGCCTCCCCCCCACCTACCCCCATCTCTATAGCCTCCCCTCCCCCACCTACCCCCATCTCTATAGCCTCCCATCCCCCCACCTACCCCCATCTCTAAAGCCTCCCTTCCCCGACCTACCCCCATCTCTACAGCCTCCCATCCGCCACCTACTCCCATCTCTACAACCTCCCATCCCCCACCTACCCCCATCTCTACAGCTCCCATCCCCCACCTACCCCCATCTCTACAACCTCCCATCCCTTTGTCTTAAATGCCATGGAGAGGTTGAGATACAGCTACTTCCTCTACCAATCAGATGAGGTGGATCATATTCGGTAAGCCCTCCTTACCAATCAAGATGAGGTGGATTATATTCGGTAAGCCTCCTCTACCAATCAAGATGAGGTGGATTATATTCGGTAAGCCTCCTCTACCAATCAAGATGAGGTGGATTATATTCGGTAAGCCTCCTCTACCAATCAAGATGAGGTGGATTATATTCGGTAAGCCTCCTCTACCAATCAAGATGAGGTGGATTATATTCGGTAAGCCTCCTCTACCAATCAAGATGAGGTGGATTATATTCGGTAAGCCTCCTCTA
>CM065728.1:74131463-74146463 GCA_033310375.1 Conus canariensis | reverse complement strand
GAATGAGAGCGTGTGCGTGCGTGCCTGTGTGTGTGCTCGGGTGCGCGTGTGTGTCCGCACGTGCGTGCGTCTGTGCGTGTGTTTCTATGTCAAAATGTACTGAGCTTATTTTTTCAAGAATATCATTCAGTAGTGTAAGCAAATACTCAACCAAGACTAACATTGAATTGACCGGTAGAAAGGTTTCAGCAATGGCAACTGAGAGTTAACGATCAGCCTGACAGCGAAGTTGGAGTTGGTGATGTCATCAATTTGGCCCACAATCTGGTACCATGCATTTTGTGACTACAGCTACAGTTTAATTGTTTGTGTGGGAAAGTGACTGTGTGTTTCAGCGTGTTGGAGTGGGAGGGAGATCGGGATATTCTATCCGTGGCCATGGATTAAAAAAAAAGAAGTCTAAAATGTATAACTGTACATTAGGAGCACTTGATCGTACAAAAATGCTGATAGTTTTGTTATTGAGGTGCAATGATTTGCTCGTGGAATGAAAGTAATAGGGGTTAGAGAGAGAGAGAGAGAGAGAGAGAGAGAGAGAGAGAGAGAGAGAGAGAGAGAGAGAGAGAGAGAGAGAGAGAACGAACGAACGAACGAACGAACGAATTTTATTTTCAGAGGGTAGTGGAGTAAGCATAACTGCTTTTTTACATCCAGCCCTCCGGGGCCAAAAAAAAAAAAAAAAAAGAGAAAAGAAAGAAAAAGATACAAATTCTGAAATATACTAATACCAAATGCAACAAAACTAATGTACAAGAGTGAACACAGAAGAAGGGGTGGGATATGGTGGGGTGGGGGGCGGGGGGGTGGGGGGCATTAGAGGAGGGAGAGAGAGAGAAAGAGACAGAGAGAGACAGAGAGAGAGAGAGAGAGAGAGAGAAAGGGAAAGAGAGAGAGAGAGAGAGAGAGAGAGAGAGAGAGAGAGAGAGAGAGAGAGGGTTGTAAAAGAGAAGGTAAATATTATATCATTAAATTCAGGTCTTAACTGAAAGAAACCAACCATTTATAACTTTTCCATTAAGTATCTGTGGTATGCTTTTTTGAACGATAATAAACTATTTTTGTTTTTTATGTATTCCGGGGTTTCATTCCATAATTTTCCTCCTGAATAGATAAAAGATGTCATAAAGAGATCAGTTCTTGGACGAGGGATAAATATTGTGCTTTTGTTACGAAACTCTCGTACGGGAAATTTCTCTCGGAGATAGAATGGTGCAAGGTTATTCATAATCTTAAACATAAAGACAGCTTTGTTGAAGATACATTTAAATTCAAAAGGCAAGATGTTTAGTTCTTTATAGTCACTTATTTCCAGAGAGGAAGATTTAAGAAGTATAAGTTTGAGAGAGCGTCTGTAGAGACTTTCAAGATGCCTTAAGGAGGCTTTACTAGCTAAATCCCAACAGGTTGAAGCATAATCCACATCGCTTTGAATATAAGCATGAAAAAATAATTTCCGAGTGTGTTGATCCAAAAAATGTTTGATTCTATTAAGTTGAAAGACTTTTTTCGATATTCTTTTTGATAAAGTCGAAAGCTGATTCGACCAGGATAACTTATTGTCGATTATAAGACCAAGTAGTTTATGAGAACTTACTTCATCTAATACGTTATCATATATTTTTAATTCCTTTAGATTATCTTTAATATTTTGTCGCTTTTGCCTGGTTGATATTAACATGAATTTAGATTTTTGAGGATGAAGTGCCATATGATTAAGTTCAGTCCATTTTATGAGCCTGTCAACATCATTTTGTAAGTCAGCGCACACTACATCTACATTTTTTCCTTTATTGTGTAAGGTAGTGTCATCAGCGAAAAGCTCACAAGAAGAGGAAATGTAAAGAGGGAGATCGTTAATGTAAATCGTAAATAATATCGGTCCTAAGACTGAACCCTGAGGCACACCGAAATTGACTGGCATAAAAGTGGATGATACCATATCCTGAACAACTATCTGCCTTCTATTTGATAGAAAAGACGAGAGAAGATTGACAGACTTTGGAGTTAAACCATACAAAGTAAGTTTTTTTAAGAGGAGATCATGGTTAATAACATCGAAGGCTTTAGCAAAGTCCACAAATATCGTTCCTGTGAGAAGATCATTATTGATATTTAAATGCCACTGTTCTACTAGATTCGTGAGAACCGTCTGACATGAATGATTTTCTCTAAAACCGCTTTGATTTGAATGAAATAATTTATGTGTAACGAAGTGCTTTTGTAGGTTTTGCTTAAGGTGCTTTTCTAAAGGTTTAGACAAATTAGACAGAATGGAAATCGGTCTGTAGTTCGAAGGATCTTGTGGGTCACCAGATTTAAAAAATGGCAAAACTTTAGCTTCTTTAAAATATTGTGGATAATAGCATTTCTGAATACAAAGGTTATAAATATAAGTAAGGCTATCAGAGATAATAGGTGCGGAAATTTTCAAAATTTTGCTGTCTATATTATCTAATCCCCGGCTCTTAGATTCCTTCAATGAATTAAGTTCTCTACATACCTCGTGAACACTGATAAACTGAAAGTCAAGTCTGGACCCTATTCGTCTAGTATCACAAAATTCTCTTAGTAACAACAGTTCATTATGTTTAGTACAATCAGTTTTAACAGTCTTTTCGACTATGGTAGAAAAGTGTTTATTGAGATTATCGGCAGACAGAATTAAAGATGACGGAGCTGTTTGTTTTGACGATTTACCTGATAATTGATTAATGGCTTTCCAGATCGATTTTGAATCTTTTTTCGATGAAATAAGGTCGCTAAAATGTTTTTTTACGAGCAGATCTTTTCATAGCTGTAACTTTGTTACGCTGTTTCTTAAACTTTGCATCTTTTCCTGTTGACTGCAACAAATTTTCACGAATTTTAATAGCAGCATTAATTTCATCATTTAACCACGGTGGTTTTCCATCGGGTTTGACACGTTTGATCTTAGTTGGGACATGTTTGTCGTAAATAGGGACAAATATGTTATACCAAACTTCGAGAGCTTTGTCCGGATCAGTCTCCTGAAAAACACTGGAAAAATCTGCAATACATAAATCATGAAGAAAATCGTCAGAATTAAAGGATTTATAACTGCGGAAAGAAATGCATTTGTGGCTACATCTAGGAATTTTTACGCCTTTTTTGGACCAAGTTAAGCATACAGGAAAGTGATCACTGAGACCATAAACTGGTACGGAAGTTTCTGTAATATTTATTGGATTGTTTACATAGATATGATCAATGAGTGTTTCAGACTGCAGCGTTATTCTTGTTGGCGTGTCTATCAGTTGTGATAAGTTATATGATTCAAAAATTCGTTTCCATTTATCATGAGGTTTAAGTAAATCAATGTTAAAGTCACCAAGCAATACAACATCTGTTGAATAATCTGAGACATCTTCCATCATTGCTTCGAATCTATCATACCATTCCACACGTTCATCAGGGTTTCTATATAAAAAGCCTACTAATATCGGTTTAGTCCCTTTTAAACGAAACTCTATCCAGATGCATTCAATATTATGTTTATCAAAATGATGGATCAGTTTATAGTTCATTGAGTGATGTACATATCCTAGAAGACCTGTTTCTAGCTTAGATGTAGGGTCTCTCCTAATAAAATTGTAACCTGGAATCATTACTAAATCGTCTGAGACTAAACTTGATAACCGAGATTCAGAGAAACAAAAACAATGAAAACAATTGTTAGCATTAGATAAAATAGAAGGTAAATCACATAATTTGTTTAACACATGACATGCATTTAGATAGCCAATTTTGAATCCTGAGTTGGTTAACCATTCATTACTACTCTCGGTATTGAAATTATTTGCCATTATTTTACAAGGAAAACAAAACAAAAAAAACAACAACAACAAAAAAAAACCCCACCTTACCTTCAATATGTGTACAATGTAACGCAAAATCAATTTGCAGGATACCAGGCAATTTGAAAATTAAATATTACAAGTGAAAAAAAAAAAAGCAAACACACACAAAAATGCACACCTCTTCAACGGGTAACGACGCAGAAAAGAAGTTAGCCAAAAAAAAAAAAAAAAAAAAAAATTATGAGCAATAACAATGGTAAGGGCACAATCACAAAACACCTATGCCTCAAGAAGACACGAGAAGTGCAAGTGTTCAAATAATCAACGTCCTTCTACAACAGTCCATTTCAAATGTCCCAAGTCCGAGTAGTTATACGGCCAAGATAGGGAAGATTATTATAATAATTCAACAGTTACATATTTAATCATATGACGACGTAAATGCTAACACTTTGACTAGAATGAATGGGGAGAAATGTACCGACTGAATAAAAAAAATGTATTATCTTATCTTTCGCACATAAATAAATACCAAGCAAGGACAAAGCATCATACAATATATCAAAACATCACCACTCATTCTACCAATTGGCAGCAGTCCTCTGTTGGTCACGCTGCGTCACCAACTGTGATGCCAACGTCATCAACTGCTGCGCACAATAACCCAGAGGGTTAATTGAAGGCCAGTTTCGGTTGTCAGCATGACTCTCCTGTGTGAGAGGATTGACAGGTAGAGTTGTTGAACCCAAGGGAAAATGGGGCTGTGTTTGGCCAAGGCCAGATCCTTGAACCCTCTGCACAGAGAACGGATAAGGGACGGGAAATCTGGGGTAAGGAGCGTCGGGAATCGTGTAACTCGGGCAGAGGAATGGAGGCGGGACATGTGTCGGGATGGTGGGGATACTTGGTGGGGGACGCGAATTTTCACCTTTCAGTGTCTGACTGTAAGCCTCAGCACAGGGATTATCCAAATGATCTGGCGGTGGAACCTGGGAGTCAACTCTGGCTGGTTCATGACTGGTTTGCGAATGGTTTGGGACATTAATGGAGGGAAGTCACTTGTTGAGGACATGGGGGGAACACCTGAATTTCTGGCGTTCACATATTGTCGAGAAGCTGTTTGTAGGGCAGGGCCATAATTTCTAGTGCTGTTCCTCTGTACAGTACGGGGCATGGACCGATCACTGGTGGGGACATGGTGTGGCTTATTGAAGGGGCTTGTATTGTTAGCCGGGTCGTTCAACTGTAAACGCCCGGTCTGAGGGAGAACAGTCTTGAAGCCAAGTGCCAGACAGACTGTCCCTTTTGTACTGGGGTGGGTAGCATCTTTATACAGGGCCTGACGGGGGGCACCATTCTGAGTCACAAATGACCCAAAATGGTCAATCATGTCCACATTCATATTTGTACAAGTAGCATATAAATATCTATTAGAAGGAGCAATGGAGTTATTTAGCTGGTGTCGACGCGCGGCCGGGAGAATAGAACTGAAGGCAATATATGCAGAGGGAAAACGAGATTTACACAAACCAATCAGTTCACGCCAATCTTTGGCTGCAATGGGTCCGGCCGGACAATCATTCACACCCACATGCACAATTAAAGTGTTCACTTGGTCCTGGATTTCTAAAGTACTTAACCACTGAACAAGATGCACTAAAGTCAGACCAGGAACACATATTTTGAATAACGGGTCACGACGTGTGTCTAGTCTCTTTGGATTAATGTACCTTATTACAGAGAGAGAGGGATAGAGAGGGATAGAGATAAAGAGAGGGGGAAAGAGGGGGTTACTTAGAGAGATGAGGGATGGGCATTAAGATGTGGATTTTACATGGGATGGTGACGAGGATCGTGTGAGCGCGTGCGCGCGCCTGTGTGTGTGTGTGTGTGTGTGTGTGTGTGTGTGTGTGTGTGTGTGTGTGTGTGTGTGTGTGTGTGTGTGTGTGTGTGTGTGTGTGCGCTCGCGCGCGCTTGCATGCGCACATACACGTTTCTGACTAGACTTACATTAAAAAAAAAACTTTCTCGATCTCTCTTAGTTCATTAGCATTTTACTTGTGCACAAACCAAGCCAGGAATTTATGTGCGTCTGTGTAGACAATAAACCAGCCTGAAATCTGAGGTCTTGAGTCTTGCGTTTTGAAGCAACTTCTATCTGAGTAGAATGTGGAGTAAGAACGCACAGACAAGCAACGAAACAGATAAACACAACTTATATCTGTGTGGAATGTGGAGTAAGAACGCACAGACAAGCAACGAAACAGATAAACACAACTTATATCTGTGTGGAATGTGGCGTAAGAACGCACAGACAAGCAACAAAACAGACAAATAAATAAATGAACAGAAAGTATGTGTACTCTAACTTTTAATCAAATCAAACACTTGATCATTAGTTAAAAAAAAATCTCATTAGCAGAAGGGAAATTGAGTAATCATCATTTGATGTAAACATACCCTCCCTGGGTGCCAAGGTTAATAAAAAAATTTATCGAAATTAAATTGAACTATGTGTACTGTGAACGAACATGTAAACTGGTTATTTAGTGTTTATGCAGACTATATGACCAAAATATTCTACAGTATATATTTCTATTTAAGATCCGTGCTTTGAGGCTTCAAATTTCAACCTATTTAGATAGTTCACAGTGGTGGTGATGTTGGTGTGGTGGTGGTGGTGGTGGTGGTGGTGGTGTGTGTGTGTGTGTGTGTGTGTGTGAGAGAGAGAGAGAGAGAGAGAGAGAGAGAGAGAGAGAGAGAGAGAGAGAGAGAGAGAGAGAGAGAGAAGAATCCAGATTCAGTTTGAGATAATTTTTTCGCCTCTCGGGAACGATTATGTAACCATGTAGAGCACGATAAGTATACGCAGCTAGATTACATAATGTAACAAAATGAGAACCGTGTCATACGCTCAATTTCTCGATACTTAAAAACGTTTTACAACAACAATGAAAGACAACTTTTTGACAACCTCAGGAAAAGCGGATGATAAAAGTAGACATATATTTAAACAACTCTGGTTAACTGTTATATTTGGGTTTAATAAAGCCTTTTCCTTAGTGAACCTGAGAGCTATATCTAAACAACTCTGGTTAACTATTATATTTGGGTTTAATAAAGCCTTTTCTATAGTGCACCTGAGAGCTATATCTAGACAACTCTGGTTAACTGTTATATCTGGGACAAACAGTTGTACATAAAAGAAGCACACAGACAACTGTCAGACACAAATTTCTATACACCACTCACAGCATCACCCCTCCCCCAACACCAGAAACTCATCTCAACCACAGTTAAACAAGAAATCAAACACAACAACTTACCGAAGACAGCCAAACTCCTCATAATGACAGACACCAAACAACCCACCTTCTACCTGCTCCCTAAAATACACAAAACCAATACTCCCGGCAGACCCATTGTATCTGCATGCAGCTGCCCTACAGAACACATTTCACAGTACTTAGACTCTCTCCTCCAACCCATAGTACAAGGCCTCCCCACATACCTCAAAGACACTACACACACACTCAGCATGATTAATTCATACAACACAGATCCCACTTTCAAACCCAGCCTCCTCTTTACACTTGATGTCGTCTCTCTCTACACTTCCATCCCTCATGCTGATGGACTGAAGGCCCTCGCATTCTTTCTTAACAAACGGCCCCCCAACCAACAACACCCTCCCACAGCTACACTGGTCAGACTTGCAGAATTAGTCCTCACCCTAAATACTTTTGAATTCAACAACCACACATTCTCACAAATCAGTGGTGTTGCTATGGGAACCAAAATGGGACCATCCTATGCCTGCCTCTTCATGGGACACCTAGAACACCGCCTACTAACCTCTTACACAGGCCCAACACCAGAGCTCTACAAAAGATACATAGATGATGGATTGGGAGCCACATCCATGCCAGAACATGACCTCCAGAATTTCCTCAACTTTGAACAGACCTTCCATCCATCCATCCAGCTGACCTACACCATTTCACAGTCAGTTAATTTCCTGGACATCACTATCTCCCTCAAAGATGGACTGCTTCAAACCTCAGTCTTCTACAAACCTACTGATGCGCACTCATACCTGGACTACACATCTTCCCACCACCAGTCCACTAAAAATAGCATTCCATATTCTGAATTCCTTCGCCTACGCAGACTGTGCTCTAGCGAAGAGGATTTCACTATACAAGCAGCCAAAATGTCTGATTGTTTCACCAACCGTGGATACCCCAGTGCCGTCATCAGTGATGCTCTCAGCCGCACTGCAGCTAAATCCAGAACATCTACTCTGGAAACTAAACCTCCCAAAGAGACAGACAGACCCACAGCCTGCCTTCTCTTCCATCCTCACAATATGCCCATCTGCAGGATCCTGAAGTCTAACTGGCACATAGTAGAAAATCATAAACCTGCCTTTGAGACCAAACCAATGATCACTTTCAAACGTGACAAAAACCTCAACGACCTACTGGTGCGCTCTAAGCTGAACAAAATCTCCACACCTAAGCCACCAGGTACTTTCCCCTGCTCAAAACCCAACTGCAAAATCTGCTCTCTCACCAAACCAGACACCATCCTACATGGCCCCACAGGCTCTTTCACTATTAAACGCACTTTCTCCTGCCAGAGCCACAACATTGTGTATGCCATCCACTGTCAGCTGTGCGGTAAGATCTATGTAGGTGAGACATCTCGCACACTTGAGACGCGCATCTCTGAACACCTGGCCGACATCCGCCACCATCGGCCCAAACCAGTCGCTCTACACTTCAACCATGCCCAACACAACATCAGCCATGTCAAAGTCTTGGCACTTTGGCAATCTAAGAGTGACAACTTGGAACGCCTTATGCAGGAATCTCATCTCATTGCCAAACTGGGCACCGTCCACCCTCATGGCATCAACGTCCAAAAGTAGTATGTACCATTCCATCTCTGCAGCTCCAGCCTGAAATATCCCCCACCTACACACACCCATACCACCCTACCTCCCTCTGTTTACCTCAGACATAGGTTGCAGCTATCATCATCTTCCCTTTTCCTACACTCTCTGAGTCTCTCCATTTGCTACATCAATCGACTTACTCCCCCCTCCCCCTGCCCTAGTAATGATGTGTGTAGGGGTGTTGGTGGATATGGCGGTTGCTGGGGGTGGAGGTGGGGGTAACCAATGAATAAGGCTGATATTACAAATGGAACACACACACACACACACACACACACACACACACACACACACACACACACACACACACACACACACACTCACACTCACACATACACACACACACACACACACATAATAAATAGAATGCTGGAATGCTGGCTCCTTTATTGTTGGTCGTGAAGGGGGGGGGGGGGGGAAGAGAGAGAGAGAGAGAGAGAGAGAGAGAGAGAGAGAGAGAGAGAGAGAGAGAGATTGTGTATAGGTGTGAATATGTTGCCCCTCCCCCTCCCCCAGTTAGTACGTAAACCCATCCCCTTCTTCCCTCCACCCTCATAGCATCAGCACCTTAAAGTAACATGTACCAACCCACCACTTCAATCTCAGCCCACAATATCCTCCCACAACACACACACATACTACCTTATCTCCCACTATTCACCTCACACACAACTTATAGCTATCTTATTCATGCATTTATTATCATTATTATCATTATTATTTTTATTATTTACTTATTTTTTAATTTATTATGTTTTTAATGTTTCATTTATTTATTTATTTGATTATTATAAAAATGTATTTTCTAAATATATTTCTGTATCATGCTTTCATTACCTTAACCTTCACTATCGTTGTTAGCAGTATCATTCAGTAATACTATTGCTAGTATTGATACTACCACTGGCATTGACATCACCATCGCCTTCGCCTCTGGGACTGTTGCCACGGCAACCCTGCTGTTTAAGAATCCTCTAACCCATTCTCCTTTCTCCCATACCCATACTTATTGACACTAAGATTGGTAGTAATCTTGTCCTTTTTTTTTTCTCAATATTTTGACCATTATTAGTATTCCTATCAGTAATATTATCTTCATTACGACTTTGACTCGCTCACTATTTCCCTTCCAACAGCCTCGTTCTCATTCAACGCCTTCTTCCTTGCGCTGAACCCTGTGAAGTGATCTGAAGCGATCAAAGCTAAGTGGTCGAAACGCGTTGTGTTTCGTCTTGTGACTCGTTTGTCCACGTTCTCTGGGCGGTTCGCTAACATTTATTTAAGATTTGTTTAGATTTCCGCCTGCAGTCCTCTCGCTTTGCAACTAGATCTGTTATATTTGGGTTTAATAAAGCCTTTTCCCTAGTGCACATGAGAGCTATATCTAGACAACTCTGGTTAACTGTTGTATTTGGGTTTAATAAAGCCTTTTCCCTAGTGCACATGAGAGCTATATCGAGACAACTCTGGTTAACTGTTGTATTTGGGTTTAATAAAGCCTTTTCCTTAGTGCACCTGAGAGCTGGACAACAAAGACCAAAATGTGTTTCCGTTTCGGTCACCACAAATCAAAATGATTACATGTTCGATATCTGAAATAATGACTTGGCTAATTAAGACATTCCTTATCTCAATTTTGTTCTTACACTTTCAAATAATGGCTTAGCTATTTAAGAACTCCCTGATCTGAATTTTCTGGTTACACGTTTCAGGTTCCTATCTATATCTCAGATTAAATCCGTTTTCAAGTCATAAACGTCATATAAAAAAAAAGTGCCGTAACAATCCAACCTGTCACTCATGAACACGATGAGGAATTTCCTGCTGTCTTCATTCTACCAGTCGCTGGCGAAACAGATATTGGAGGAAAAAAAACTCTTAGCTATTTCCAGCAGCAGATTCAATCAGACAAACCCTAATCCAGAATAAATAGACAATAGGCACAGTTTGGTTACCCAGCCATTGATGCCTTTAGCATCTAAATCTTACAACATAGGACACCGTTTGAAGAGGTATTCTGTCATCTTCTGTGTGTAGAAATTGACAGCCAATAGCGGACACATTTCAGAGCAGGAATGATATACATGGGGAACCGATCAGTTTCGCAGTAAACGAGACCACTCGGAGTGCGCCCATCTATAGTAGGAACTTCTTCAAAGTCAAACCATCAACCGACACATAATAGATTGCCGCTTTTACTTGACCCCATCATTCAGAGCTGCACTGCGCTACCTGAGGATAAACCAAGTTCTAGGAATAACGTAAATGGAGAAGGTTCCAGAGTAAGTCATCTTTTCATGATAGAAATCAAACTGTTTTTAGCCTTACTTGACCGCTTTTCAACCATCACTCAACAAAACTCAAGGCGTGTTGAGAAGTAAGTACTCAAATATCTAAAAGAACTGACAATAACAGAAGAACATCGTAATACAACTGCCTTTCGCGTAGACTTAGATATCTATCTTTGCGGATTTTTACTTCTTTCTTTCTCTTTTCTGTATTGAATTTTGAGAGAGAGAGAGAGAGAGAGAGAGAGAGAGAGAGAGAGAGAGAGAGAGAGAGAGAGAGAGACAGACAGACAGACAGACAGACAGACAGAGAAGTAAATCACGAAGCATTGTTACTTTGATTGTTTGTGCAGTAACATTGTTCTTCGTTTCTCGGGAAGAAGTTGGAAGAAGACCATTGGTGAGATGTTTGGGCTTGTGATCGCTTTTCCATGTCCTGTCACTATTTAAGGTAGCCACACTCCGGCTTCAAGGATAATCTGAACATGACAGTTACCAGCATTGTATTCTTTGGGTCTTCCATGGCACAGGCACATGTTGCCATTCTGTTCTTCTTTGCGTCCTCTATGGCACAGGCACATGTTGCCATTCTCTTCTCCAAAGGATGGAAAGGGATTTAACGTGTGGCTTTTGTTTCCTCGTTTATTTATTCATGAATGCATTCACACAGGGGAACTCCGGTTAATAGCTTATTCGAAAATATTGGAGGGGTTGTCTTTACAAGCGTTAAATTCGAGGAAATGTAATGTGCGTGTGTGTGTGTGTGTGTGTGTGTGTGTGTGTGTGTGTGTGTGTGTGTGTGTGTGTGTGTGTGCGCGCGCGCGCGCGCGTGTGTATGTGTGTGTGAGTGCGTGTCTGTGAGCGCGCGCGCATGCGTGTGTGGGACGTGCTCGCTTTCGCGATCCTCTATCTCATTTCCCATCCCTCCCCCCTCCCCCAGTAACTGTTTTCCATATACGTATATTGTAAAATGTGAGAGTAGTGACATTCCAGTAGATGGTGAGATTAACGCCCCATCTGACCACAGGTTGTAAAGGATATGTTGTAGACAGAACACAACCTTTGAACAGGGATGGTGAATGCACATGTCTGCTTACCTCCCTTCCTATAGATCTACTGCTGAAGTACTGTAAGATGTCTGCTTACCTCCCTTCCTATAGAACCACTGCTGAAGTAGTCACATGTCTGCTTACCTCCCTTCCTATAGACCTACTGCTGAAGTACTGTAAGATGTCTGCTTACCTCCCTTCCTGTAGACCTACTGCTAAGTACTGTAAGATGTATGTTTACCTCCCTTCCTATAGACTTACTGCTGAAGTACTGTAACATGTCTGCTTACCTCCCTTCCTATAGACTTACTGCTGAAGTACTGTCACATGTCTGCTTACCTCCCTTCCTATAGACCTACTGCTGAAGTACTGTAAGATGTCTGCTTACCTCCCGTCCTGTAGACCCACAGCTGAGGTACTGTCATAAGAAAGCTTATTGTTGTTCTGACGGTGAAACAACTCGACATTCAGGTAACTCTGTTGTAATGTTATTTTGCGGCGACCATTCACCTAGCACTGATGCAGACCTCTGTGATGGTCGAACGGTTTTCTTGAGCACAGTCAACCCCTACCTCAGATTCCATCCCACAGAAGAGCTGGGGATTTCTGCTGAGAAGAGGACCAGAGTAGGCCTCAGCCAGTGGTAGCTGACCCTGCATAGAGTGTATCCCACCTAATTTTTAGCTATCTGCCTGGGCTGTCTGCTTGACCCTGGCAAGGTCGCCTGTGGCTGTAGAGACCGATACGAGAGTGGCAGTCTCTGTCGCAGGTCACATCTGTATGTTGACACTGGTTTGTTGGCTGTCATCCCCTTTCTGCGGGCTCGCTTTTCTGCTGCAGCAGCTGTCAGTTTGTCTTCGCCAATCTACAGCCGTTTCTTGAGAGTGCTTCTCCAGCTGTTGCGGTCTGTTGCGAGGTCCTCCAAAGACTCAGTGTTGATCTCAAGCGCCTTCATGTCTCTTTAGCAAACGTCTTTGTATCTCAGCTGTGGGCGGCCAATGCTTCTCTGCTCTGAGGAAAGCTCTCCATAGAGGACGTCTTTTGGGTTGCGACCATCCTCCATGCGGCGAACGTGGCCCAGCCACCCTGTACCAGAACCCTGAAGGTCCTCACCGAGGCAGATGAAAAGAGTTCCAGCTGGATCTTGTCGACAGCAAATGTGAAGTTCATGAGGCTTCAGTTTCTCAACTTAGAAAAGGTGTCTGATAGCGGTGTGGGAAAGACATCCATCTAAAACGGCACGTGTCGAGACGGTCACCAATCCAAACGTTCTGGGTTCTGGGTTCGAATCCCGGCAGCGCCATGAAAAAAAATTGTCAGTAGAAAAGTATCTGGGATTCATGATCTGGATGTGGCCCGGCTCCCTTAGAGTATAAAGAGTTTAGGGCCGAAACACTTGTCTGAGGGGGGGGGTGGGGGGTGGGGATGGGGGGGGGGGGGGGTGGGGGGGGTGGGGGGGTGGGGGTGTTCTTCTCTGAAGACTTTCTCCTGTAGACCTCACCCTGGAGTTTCTTCCTACCTTGATTCAGATCTGTTCTAACATTTGATGACTTCGTCCTGTGCTCACATTACATCTTCCACCAAGTTTGTCAGTATCAGTTCTGTAACGCTTGAATCATCTTGCTGAAAGACGAAAAAAAACAGAAAAAAAACCCAGAAAAAAAACAGACTTAGTGGAGAAAATACCCTCTATTGGAAGAAAGGAGGAAACTTCACAAAAAAAGTTCCATGCGTGCATGCCACGTCTACACTGAGATGACGCATGCACATAGCAACGACAATAGTAGATGACATGTTTATCAAAAACACAAGTAAATATTTATTACACAATGATAACTCTTTTGAATTTGGACATGGTCACCAAGAACACGCAGAGGAATCGACACAAAAATACAGGTAACCTCAATATGGTTGACATGAAAGAAAATCTTAATTCCTTCATCGTCAGGAAAACCATAGTGCCACAACCTTGTCAGGAAAACCATAGTGCCACAACCTCATCAGGAAAGCCATAGTGCCACAACCTCGTCAGGAAAACCATAGTGCCACAACCTGGTCAGGAAGCCATAGTGCCACAACCTGGTCAGGAAAGCCATAGTGCCACAACCTGGTCAGGAAAGCCATAGTGCCACAACCTGGTCAGGAAAACCATAGTGCCACAACCTGGTCAGGAAAACCATAGTGCCACAACCTGGTCAGGAAAACCATAGTGCCACAACCTGGTCAGGAAAACCATAGTGCCACAACCTCGTCAGAAAAACCATAGTGCCACAACCTGGTCAGGAAAGCCATAGTGCCACAACCTGGTCAGGAAAGCCATAGTGCCACAACCAGGCTGAGAATCATTGTTGCATTTCTTCAGTCACTCAAGCTGCGCTGTTGGACGAATTATTATTGCTTTCTTATAATTAAAAGAAGAGAAAGGCCGTGAAATATCGTAAAACCAAATATGAAAAAAATCCTTTGTGAAAATGATGAAACGAGAAGCGTTGAATTTAATACAGAAATCCACTTGGCGTTGGATAATGTATGGCAGAAGTGGTAGGGAAAGGGTTAATGGAAGCTGGAGTGTTATCAGACATATCACCACACTAGTGACCTCAAACAATGATACCTGGTGTCCATCATAGTGTTGTCCCTCTTTCTCCTCACCATCTATCTCCTGTCTGTTAATACACATACGGATATTTTGCTTTTGTCATTGATAACATTGACGATAATGATGAGGGCGACGTTGATAATTTCGATGTGGTGTGCGGTGATTACCATGAGACAGCAATGATGATGATAATGATTAATGATAACATATGATGATGACGATGACAACAACGACGGCGATGACGACGACGACGACGACGACGATGATGATGGTGATGGTGATGGTT
>CM065728.1:74123963-74126463 GCA_033310375.1 Conus canariensis | reverse complement strand
CAACGACGAGACGACGACGATGATGATGACGATGAAAATGATGATAATCATTATTATTACTATAATAATTTATAACAACAACAAACTGCAGGAGATGAGGAGGTAGGTTTGACTTGGTACTAAACTAACAGAGGGATTTGGGGGGTTACATTAACGACAAGAAAACATCTACAATGACGATAGTAATGTTGCCATGACTACTGCTCCTGCTGCTGCTGCTGCTGCTGCTGCTGCTGTTACTGCTACAATACTACTACTACTACAGCTGCTGCTACTACTACTACTACTACAGCTGCTACTACTACTACTACTACTACTACTGCTGCTGCTGCTGCTACTACTACTACAGCTGCTACTACTACTACTACTGCTGCTACTACTACTACTACTACTACTGCTACTTCCTCTGTTATGACTACTTTTATTAACTGCTACTACTACAACTGATGACAACGATAGGGGGAACAACTGATGACAACGATAGGGGGAACAACTGATGACAACGGTAGGGGAAACAACTGATGACAACGATAGGGGGAACAACTGATGACAACGGTAGGGGAAACAACTGATGACAACGATAGGGGGAACAACTGATGACAACGGTAGGGGAAACAACTGATGACAACGATAGGGGGAACAACTGATGACAACGATAGGGGGAACAACTGATGACAACGATAGGGGGAACAACTGATGACAACGATAGGGGGAACAACTGATGACAACGATAGGGGAACAACTGATGACAACGGTAGGGGGAACAACTGATGACAACGATAGGGGGAACAACTGATGACAACGTAGGGGGAACAACTGATGACAACGATAGGGGGAACAACTGATGACAACGATAGGGGGAACAACTGATGACAACGATAGGGGGAACAACTGATGACAACGATAGGGGGAACAACTGATGACAACGATAGGGGGAACAATTGATGACAACGATAGGGGAACAACTGATGACAACGATAGGGGGAACAACTGATGACAACGATAGGGGACAACTGATGACAACGATAGGGGAACAACTGATGACAACGGTAGGGGAACAACTGATGACAACGATAGGGGAACAACTGATGACAACGGTAGGGGAACAACTGATGACAACGATAGGGGAACAACTGATGACAACGGTAGGGGAACAACTGATGACAACGATAGGGGAACAACTGATGACAACGGTAGGGGGAACAACTGATGACAACGATAGGGGGAACAACTGATGACAACGGTAGGGGAACAACTGATGACAACGATAGGGGGAACAACTGATGACAACGGTAGGGGGAACAACTGATGACAACGATAGGGGGAACAACTGATGACAACGATAGGGGGAACAACTGATGACAACGATAGGGGGAACAACTGATGACAACGATACGGGAGATGAACAGAAACACGTTTGACTTCATTCAGTAACACAGCATGGGAAAGGATAGTATGTGCGGTTCAAGACGAAAATAAGAACAAGCATCGTTGTCATATTTGTCATCGTCATTATCTTCTAAGCAATACAGACGTGGTTATCATCATCATCATCATCATCATCATCATCATCATCACCATCACCATCCTCCTCCTCCTCGTCCTCCTCTTCCTCCTCCTCATCATCACCATCATCATCATCATCATCGTCGTCGTTGTCGTCGTCGTCGTCGTCGTCATCATCATCATCATCATCATCATCATCATCATCATCATCATCATCATCATCATCATCATCATCATCGTCGTCGTCGTCGTCATCTTTACCATAACAGTATAGGAAATAAAGAACAGATCATCATCATCATCATCATCATCATCATCATCATCATCATCATCATCATCATCATCATAGTCGTCGTTGTCGTCATCTTGGTCATCATGAGAACAATGGAGATGAAGGGGAAGAGGTGTCAGAGCACGCCGTGAGGAAAGGATGGCGTGTTTGAAGAGTCAAGCTCCGCCAGGGCATTGAACTGCCGGCAGTCTGGCACCTGGAGATGAACGTGCCATAGTGGAATGCGGACAGGTTCCCACAGAGAGGCGGTCGTCTTCCATCCCTCGGATTCAGAGGATCTTGGTCTCATCTCGACACACGCTTATCAACCCGTGGCTGAAGACTGATCTTGTCATCTCTAGCTCTGTGAGGAATGTAGGACTTTTCCTGCTCTCTCTCTCTCTCTCTCTAAAACCATTGTTCAGCCTACATAAACGAGCGCTCAAATTAATCCTTCTGAAGAAAACTAGCCTCGAAAGCTCTGATTATAAACATCTTCACATTCTTCCATTCAGCCAGAGACTCAAATACAACAAAGGGCTAATGATGCACAAGATTCTGACCGGGAATGCTCCAACAACTTTAATGAGACGATTCTCAAAAGTCTCGTCGAGAAACTCCCACAAACTCCATATCCCAGTCCCCAGAATTGACCTATTTAAATCAAGTCTAACGTACTCGGGAACCTCTTTGTGGAACTCCCTTCCAGAATCCATCAAACAA
>CM065728.1:74116463-74121463 GCA_033310375.1 Conus canariensis | reverse complement strand
AACTTACATCCCAATCCACACTGACATCATGTACAACTTACATCCCAATCCACACTGACATCATGTACAACTTGCATCCCAATCCACACTGACATCATGCACAACTTACATCCCAATCCACACTGACATCATGTACAACTTACATCCCAATCTACACTGACTTCATGTACAACTTACGTATGAAACCCAGATTCTTGTCTCTCCTGGATTTCGCTTGTATGACATAATAGAAGGTTTTCTCGGTTATAAATAATGATTCAGTTTTTGTTTATTTCAGCCACGGTCAAATACAGCATAACACCGAATTTATTACAATAGAATATTTATTGGTTTCTCCATAGACTAAATCAGTGGGTGGTTGCATCGCAACAGTAAAACATTCCTTAGAGCAACCAGGTGTATTTGTTCACAATGGCGAACTGCATCATCGACTCCCTAATGTTCTGCACCATACTGAGCGAGGGTGTGAACATGGGAATCAAATGAATTCAAGAACACCTGAATTGATATTTGTATTTGAAATAGATTCTTCCACAATGCATACAATTTAATTCATGTAGCTTATAGCTCAGCAGACCACAAGGGCCCATATCAGGGTTGTCATTTCCTCAAAGTCTGTTCTTCACTGACAGTACAGACCACAGCTTTCGTGCCTTTACACTTCAGAACGTTGCATGCCAGTATGAAATCGAATTCCGTTGAAAGCTTTATACCGACGTACAGGTAAACATTCACAACAGGCTTCATAAACACTTTCATATGCCCCCTGTTCTCGTGCTGCTAAGAAGCCACGCTTTCTGAACAAACTTCTTTTGCTATAGCTGAAACTCACTGTCAAATCAAGAGGAAAAGGCTGTACGTTGCAGACTGTTTAATTGCATTTACAAACTAACGATTATCTCTGATACGAATTTATCCGTCAGTTTTAAAATAAAGAGCTCAAAATAATAATTGTAAGTGTTACACCGTGCTTACCAGTTTGATTGAGTTCTATTGCCAGTTCGTTGTCAAACCAGAAACATAGCACTGACGTTTCACAATTTGTGGAATTGTACACATGTTCAATCATTTTGGAGTGAATTACAAAATTGTATAAAAAGCAAATGTGTACATTGTGACAGAATGTCATTAAACGCTGGTCTTGTACTCTTTGGCACTGATGAAAATTCAAAGATCGATGAGTGCCTTTCCTTTATTTTATTACACGCTAAACATTTTGTGTACAGATGTCGCGTAGGTAAAGCAAAGCCATCGGTTTCTGGGTTTCTCAGACAACTAAAATACATTAAGAATGTAGACAGATATGTTCACCTACTAGAAATGAGACAAGAAAAATTCAATGCAAAATGGCTTGCATATAATACACTCTTAAACTAAGGACTGAATGTTTCTGAAAAATGTTGATCTGCATTGTATTGTACGTTACTGCATTACACTAGATGTTGACTCCTGTTACCAAACATGCTACCTGACTCCAAATTCTTGTCTGCTATGTATAAAAGGTATCAACCACGATGTGTAGTGGCAAATTAACTATCATGAACAACTGCAAAGGCAGGAGAGCACTGACAGTTACAGAGAAGCTGATTGTGTGCCTCTGTGTGTATGTAGGGGGGAGGGGGGGGGGGGAATTAGTGCGCGCGTGAGTGTATGACGATGATGATGTTGGTAAATCGAATGTTTGTGTTGAGGGAAAAGAGTGTCATAAAAAATACCCCTGGTTCTTAGTAGCTTAGAGACCTTAAATATTGTCTCGATGTAAAATTCTTTCGTTTAGAAATATTTCATCTTTTTGTTCCATTTTTTTTCATTTACGTTTGTTTGAATGCATTATGTACTGTGGTTCGACTTCTATTCAATGCACTGTAAATGTCTCGTTTTCAAAGAAAAGAACATTCTTAGCAAGGGAAAAAAAGAAGAAAAAAAAAAGATAAATAGCACTGAGCTGCACACATCCCCTTGCTGAATACCACAAGTGCACTTGGTGAATTCAGTTTACATACACAGCGTATCTTAATTGTAAAGTTATGATAGATACCTTTGAAACAATAAGATAAACACTCTTTATAGAACATTTGCCAGGTACTGACCGAACAATTAGCATACTTACAGTGTCAAAAGCCTTCTTAAAAATCAATGAATGCCATCTATAATTTTCTGTTTAAAGAGAAGCGTTTTGCACCAGAGCTAACAAAATACACATGTGATTAGTAGTTGAGTAGTTCTTTTTAAAGCCTGCTTGATGTTCCCTCTCTAATGTTATTTCTTTAACTCACTCTTTTAAAGACGATTGATAACCTGACTATAAATTCTGCTATCAATATTACATAACCAACTGCACCAAATTGCTGTTAGGATTGTTGACATCTTTTTTATACAGAAGAATTACAAAACGTTTTGCCCAAATGCTTGGGAATATTCTTTTCTATAACAAAGTACTAAAAGATTTCAAAGAAACCTGTAATAAAAGAGAATAGTATTTCTTGATAACTTTCCAATTATTCCATGCGGACAGCAGCTTTTCTACATTTCTATTTTTATCCTAAATGTTTCTCGAACGTCTTCTTTTAAAATGGGTGTTTTGAAATAACTGTAATTACCATCAATATTTAATCCTCTTCATCAATCACTTGTTTTTCAAGTAAAATTTTGAAGTCTTGAAACCAAACATTGTCAGTTGTATTCTTAATGATACACTTTCTTTTATAAGAAAATTTATCAACATGTTACCAACATTATTTTTGAGTATTCACCGAGGTTAAACTTATCTAACAACGCATTATCATTTTTTTTTTATTCAAGCGTTTACAAGATTTCGTTGGTTCAATGCAGGAAGCGTTTCGTCATCAAAATCTCCTGTGTGATGGCGTATTCCGTAAAACTTTCTTAAATGTTTCTTCGCTGTCTTGCATTCTTAACAGTGCTAATTATCTGATCTGTAATCACCATTCATTATTCATGAATTCAACACTTCATTAAATACAAGAGAGAGAGAGAGAGAGAGAGAGAGAGAGAGAGAGAGAGAGAGAGAGAGAGAGGAGAGAGAGAGAAGCAAAGAACTGAACAGCACGGGCGGCATACAAAGCGGGGAAAAAGTGCATCTTCATTTCATCCCCGTCCACCTCATCACACAAGGTGATTGTACTCACAGTCTTTCCGCTCCAGGCCTTCCGTGCATGGAATCATGCCAGAACAGGATTCATATCAGCGTCCAAGGCATAGGGGTAGGTGGAGGAAGGAAGGAGGGGGTGAGGAGAGTATTGACCAGACCCTCTCCGCCTAATGAGGGGTCAAGGGTTGTGCCACGGATTGGCTTTCACCGCACGAGCAAGGTTCGTACAGATGACAATGGTAAGCCCGCCAGCTCCTGCGTGCAGATATGACGTCTCACCCCGTCGTCCGGCTACCTTCTCCCCTCTTCTCACTCCGTCCATCCCCCTTCTATCCCTCCACAACTATTTACCCCCTCCCCCTCGCCTCCTCCCCGCTCTCCCTGTCGAACTCCTCTCTTTGAAGTTCGAGCCACAAGACACAAAGATGACAGACAGAAGTTGGCTAACAGACAGGAAGTAAACACTGACAGACAGAAAGTTGGCTAACAGACAAAAAGTTGGCTAGAAAGTTGGCTAATAGACAGAAAGTTGGCTAACAGACAGAAAGTTGGCTAACAGACAGGCAAACAGAAAGTTGGCTGACAGACAGAAAGTTGGCTAACAGACAGAAAGTTGGCTAACAGACAGAAAGTTGGCTAGAAAGTTGGCTAATAGACAGAAAGTTGGCTAATAGACAGAAAGTTGGCTAACAGACAGAAAGTTGGCTAACAGACAGGCAAACAGAAAGTTGGCTGACAGACAGAAAGTTGGCTAACAGACAGAAAGTTGGCTAACAGACAGGAAGTAAACCCTGACAGACAGAAAGTTGGCTAACAGACAGGAAGTAAACACTAACAGACAAATGGACGGAACAAACACTCCAGAATGTTAGCTTGTGTTGTTGTAGCATACCTCATCGCGTAGGGCCCTCTGAGGGTTGACACAATTCCTTCAGTCAGAAAACAAAGTTCTGTACAGAAACAAACAAACAAACATGTATCCACAAAGTTCAAGAAGGGACTCTTGTCAAGAAAGCAAGCAGACCAACAAAGAAGTATCCAAACAATGTACACCAAGCAATGATCCCATTGCTAAAGGACTGACGGACACCCTTAACCCTTTCGCCACCAGGAACACCAAGTCAGTAGTGTCATTGAGCCCAGCTGTCGCCCAATGCCAGTGACATTGTTCTTTCGGACGCCACTCTTTCCATATTTGAAGCAAAGTAAAGGACAAAGACTGTAGTTGAAGTCCACCGTGGACTTTCTTCTTCTTCTTTAATACCTTCCAGGATTTGTTATCTTGCATGCAATGCCATTCTTTGAATTGGGGGTACCCCGGGGCTGTGCCTGGCTGTGGGAGGTTTCTTTCCACACCAACATTAAAGGGTTAATTGAGACGGGTCACTCTATGTCGTGCTGAGGACGCCAGCCACTCCGCTGGATTCTTTCCCGCAGTTGACACAAATGGGTGAAATTTAACGTCAAAAGAAATGTCTCAAGGCAACGCGAAAAATATATGAAAATGGTACAGGAGCAAACAGTTCTGCTGAGTGGAGCACTAGCACCCATTCCTGTGTTTACACTTTCACCTCCTGGTTTATAAATTACAGCACACACACACACACACACACACACACACACACACACACACACACACACACCACACACAACCTACACACACACACACACACACACGAGAGAAGAGAGAGAGAGAGAGAGAGAGGAGAGAGAGAGAGGGGAGATGTTTAAAACATGAGAAAAGAAAATGAGGACTTTTCTAGAAAAAAAAGGGGAATCTATTAAAATGAAGAGACATGGACATTAGTGAATACAAATAAGAAAAAATACAAAAGGCGGAATGGAAAAAAAAAAAAAGAGGAACTTACTAGTAAAGAGAGAGAGAAGA
>CM065728.1:74103963-74111463 GCA_033310375.1 Conus canariensis | reverse complement strand
AGATCGTATTGACTTTATGTTATGTTGTTGCATATCATATTGACTTACATTGTATCGCTGTAGATCGTATTGACTTTATGTTATGTTGCTGCGTATCATATTGACTTACATTGTATCGCTGTAGATCGTATTGACTTTATGTTATGTTGCTGCATATGATATTGACTTACATTGTATCGCTGTAGATCGTATTGACTTTATGTTATGTTGCTGCATATCATATTGACTCGCATTGCATCGCTGTAGATCGTAGTGACTTTATGTTATGTTGCTGCATATCATATTGACTTGCATTACATCGTTGTAGATCGTAGTGACTTTATGTTATGTTGCTGCATATCATATTGACTCGCATTGCATCGCTGTAGATCGTAGTGACTTTATGTTATGTTGCTGCATATCATATTGACTTGCATTGCATCGCTGTAGATCGTATTGACTTTTCATTTCAGTCCTAACGGACAGGTGTCATGCAGGCCAAGGATGTTTCCGTTGAAGTCTGGCACCAATCCGTGGCGCCGTGCCAGACCAAACGTGGCATCCCGGACCATTTAGCGAAAGTAGTACACACGGATTCTCGCTAACACTACTGAATTCATTGGATCCAGATATGATGGACAGATGGAATGGGATTGACGGTTCAACAGTTTCAGTGTTGACGAGGATCGGTGGAATGGGATTGACGGTTCAACAGTTTCAGTGTTGACGAGGATCGTGGAATGGGATTGACGGTTCAACAGTTTCAGTGTTACGAGATCGGTGAATGGATGACGGTTAACAGTTCATGTTGAAGGATCGTGGATGATTGACGGTTCAACAGTTTCAGTGTTGACGAGGATCGGTGGAATGGGATTGACGGTTCAACAGTTTCAGTGTTGACGAGGATCGGTGGAATGGGATTGACGGTTCAACAGTTTCAGTGTTGACGAGGATCGGTGGAATGGGATTGACGGTTCAACAGTTTCAGTGTTGACGAGGATCGGTGGAATGGGATTGACGGTTCAACAGTTTCAGTGTTGACGAGGATCGGTGGAATGGGATTGACGGGTCAACAGTGTTGACGAGGATCGGTGGAATGGGATTGACGGTTCAACAGTGTTGACGAGGATCGGTGGAATGGGATTGACGGTTCAACAGTTTAAGTGTTGACGAGGATCGGTGGAATGGGATTGACGTGTCAACAGTTTAAGTTTTGACGAGGATCGAGGGTAGAGATCTGAAGCAAAGTGGGCGTCCACGACTTGCTCAGCCAGAGAACTGCACTTTGCCACTGACCACCAACAAGGGGAATTTACTGTTAAGAATTTTTAACAATTTGTGAATTTATGTGTTTTCATGGAATATTAAAACGTTTTTGTGATAACTGCAACATTTTGAAAATGAAAGAATAGAAAGAAAGAAAGGAAATAAACTTCCAAAAGCCACACACACACACACACACACACACACACACACACACACACACACACACACACACACACACACACACACCGAGAGAAAAACTTATTCTAATAATTTCATTTTATTCAAAGTAATACACAGTGATGTACATACAAAGAAACACATAAAAAATCTCATCTAAGAGAGAGAGAGAGAGAGAGAGAGAGAGAGAGAGGAATGCTTTTAAGGTGGTAACGGCTGAGTTGAACTGTTCTCACAGAAACGGGGGAGTGTTATACATGAATCACACTCACCTTGTGAACAATGAAAAGCGTATAGATACTATTATCTTGATATTGACCGCAAATCATGTGATCAAATCTACCACGTGGATACAGCAAATCATGTGATCAATCTACCGTGACAGCAATCGATGTGATCAAACTACAGTGGATACAGCAAATATGTGATCACATCTACCACGTGGATACAGCAAATCATGTGATCACATCTACCACGTGGATACAGCAAATCATGTGATCACATCTACCACGTGGATACAGCAAATCATGTGATCACATCTACCACGTGGATACAGCAAATCATGTGATCAAATCTACCACGTGGATACAGCAAATCCTGTGATCAAATCTACCACGTGGATACATTTTTTGTTGCCTGCATGATAACACTATTTTCCTTTCACTCACGCAATTAAAACACACCTGGGTAAAGATTTTCTTTCGCAACAGTCGTGCGAGTGTTTGAACTGGCTTTCTCTCTTTGTGGATCATTTAAGGAGGTTGTTCATTCTCTTCAATATTTTCTCCCGCACACGTCGATATCTCCATGTGGATGTATTGTACACCTGTTGTTATTGTTAGTTACGTGTTAGTCTGTCGGCATGCACACACACACACACACACACACACACACACACACACACACACACACACACACACACACACACACACTATTTAAATTTGTACTGTTCTTGACATTATTTCTGACCTTTTCCTCCCCCCTGTCCTCCTCCTCCGCCCTCCCCCAATCCCCCTCCCCCCTCCCCTCACCCCGCCCCCCCTCCCCTTCCCCCCCTCCCCTCGCCCCCCCCCCCCCCCCCAGTAAAGTCTAATATCACCAAGTGTGAACAGACTATAAATCAACAACAACAACAACAACAACAACAACAACACACACAACAACAACACACACACACACACACACACACACACACCAGCAGAGAGAGAGAGAGAGAGAGAGAGAGAGAGAGAGAGAGAGAGAGAGAGAGTTCGGTCGCTGATGTTAACTCTGGTGTAAAGCAGAATCTGGAGGAGGGCAACCTACTCCATTTTCCCTTCACCCGCCACATCTCTATGTCCCTCTTCCTGCCAAACAAACAAAAACACATTTCACGTGCGCAATAAGGAACGCTTTCAGATTCCAAGCCGTGTAAAGAGAGCCAAGCCAAGCCCATTATTACAGCACAGCACTGCAGCGAGGTTTCCTTCAGAGAACCGCTTTCCCCCCTCTTCTCCCCCCCCCCTTTCTCTGTCCACCGCCCCTCCTCCCCCCTCTCTCTCTTTGAAAAACAAAATCTTTGATCCTCGCTGTTTGACCGACATGTACAGTGAGGGAGATTTCAGGCAGCACCAGTTTTCTGAATTCTTTAACTACCTCCAAGAGTCTTGTCTGTACTGGTGCCAGACAAGACAACACATGGTCGTGCTGCAAATGCACACTGCTTTGATATAGCGTGATGGTGATAATGAAATACAGCGTCAGGCTCACAGCAGATACGACTTGGATGAATAGGAGAAGATTAATGGTGATTCGCTGTTCGTTTTCCTTGTCCTGAATGTTGCTGATCTTGCCTGAAGAGTTTCAAAACGAGGTGACTAAGGGCGGAAAATGAAGCCAATTTGAACAAGAAACGGGTTTAGCTCCACCAGACAATACAGACAGTATCGTCTGGTGGAACTAATGCCGTTTCGTTTTAAAATTGGCCTGAAGAAGGCCTAGGAGGTCGAAACGCGTCGTGGTTTGTCTTGTAACTTGTTTGTCTTTGTTTTTGGAGGACTCATAGTAATTAATCTTCAGATTTGTTTCAATTTTTGCCTGCAGTCACATCACTTTGAAGCAGCGAACAAACGTCGTTGATGACCTTTTCGGTCCCTTCGATTGAATCGCGTTCTGTGATGGACTTAGTTTTCTTCCTACCGACAGGGTTTTGCTTGAAGTGGAAATGGCAGTTTGGGCGATGCACGTGCTAGAGGTCAAACGCTTTGCAGGTAGACGAAACACTTTGGAGTAGTGTGCTATATCATATTGTGTTCTATTGTTGACATACTCATCGACTCAATAGATATCTCTGTAGGAAACGTGGCTTGCTCTCCCCATCCTATTTCAACGCCACCTTCTCGCTTCTTTTCTTTTCTGTTTTTCCTGTCCATTTCATTCACACCCACTCGTCTTTCTCAAAAGCGGAAGAAGCTCCATGGTGCGTTCTGTGTGATGCAACACTCACTATAAACAATGTTCTTATAGGGTATTGGGACTTTGTGATGCAACACTCACTATAAACAATGTTCTTATAGGGTGCTGGGACTTTGTGATGCAACACTCACTATAAACAATGTTCTTATAGGGTATTGGGACTTTGTGATGCAACACTCACTATAAACAATGTTCTTATAGGGTATGGGACTTTGTGATGCAACACTACTATAAACAATGTTCTTATAGGGTATTGGACTTTGTGATGCAACACTTACTATAAACAATGTTCTTATAGGTGCTGGGACTTTGTGATGCAACACTTACTATAAACAATGTTCTTATAGGTGTTGGACTTTGGATGTACCACTCACTATAAACAATGTTCTTATAGGGTATTGGACTTTGTGATGCAACACGTACTATAAACAATGTTCTTATAGGGTGTTGGGACTTTGGGATGTACCACTCACTATAAACAATGTTCTTATAGGGTGGTGGGACTTTGTGATGCACCACTCACTATAAACAATGTTCTTATAGGGTGGTGGGACTTTGTGTTGTACCACTCACTATAAACAATGTTCTTATAGGGTGGTGGGACTTTGTGATGTACCACTCACTATAAACAATGTTCTTATAGGGTGGTGGGACTTTGTGATGCACCACTCACTATTAAACAATGTTCTTATAGGGTGTTGAGACTTGCATAATGTCAGATATAAACACTGTACAGCAGAATCCATGAAATATCTTGTTCAGAGATGTCTTTCTTGAAGTGTATGGAGGGTTACTGAAAGAGAGAAGTTTTTTTTTTTATCTGAGGTAACATTTTATGAAAGAAAGATTTGAAAACAATTCCAGCATGTGTTTAGACAATTCGTTAAAAACTTTTTGATATTTAAACATCCGTGGAGAGAATCGAAGACAGCCCTGATGTGGTCCTTTGCGATTGGCTGGGCTATAAACAACAACTGTCTGCATATTTTTTTTTTCATTTCACAGACGACAGCTGGCTTGTTGTCCTAGGTTCCTGTACGTGCGCTCTGTGTATGTTACACACAGGACCTCGGTGATTTTTTTCCGCCCGAAAGACTATCCCCCAGACCACCAGGAGAAGCAGAAAAGAAGAGGCTCGAGCAGAACCCAGACGTCAACGAGAGGATGCGTAGCACCTGCTGCCCAGACCAGACCAAATGAGCATTGTGAGACTGAGGACAGGGCACTCCAGACTCGAACACTACATGTTCACAAAATTCCACTTTGGCGAGTCTTCAGGGTGCCCATGCGGTACAGCCCCAACGACTGTGGAACACTTCCTGCAGGACTGTCCAGCACATCAAAAGCTAAAAGCAGAGACCTGGCCTGCCGACACAAGCTCAATGGATCTTTGTAGGGCGACCGCCGTACAGAAGCCTTCGTCTGTGCCTCTGGGGTTCCTGTCTGAGGGCAGAAGAGGAAGACCAGCAGTTAAGATGGAGTGAAAAGAGGAAAAAAAGAAAATCAGGAAAACTGCTACATGCGGGACTAGAACCATGGACGTGGGAACTTCCTAATTCAGCGCGTTATCCGCTTCGCCCCTCTCCTACTGAACAGGCAGTAGGAACACCTTGTGCTGACTGAAGAGGGACACACCACTCTGAATGCAGCAGATCTTTGGATATTTCCCTTCATCAAAACTGATTGAAACTGGCGAGTGCTTTTGTCTTTTTCTCCTCCTCCTCCTCTTCCTCCTCCCCCTCCTCCTCCTCCTCCTCCTCCTCCTCCTCTTCTTCTTCTTCTTCTTCTTCTTCTTCTTCTTCTCTCTTCTTTCTTCTTCTTCTTCTTCTTCTTCTTCTATCGTTATCATTATCACTGTACTCACAAATCCCAGGAATTAGGGGAAATGCTTATCAGCCTAAAAGGGGTCAACAGACTAATTGTAAATCAAGTCAATATTTTGTCGATAGTAATGTGTTTTAATTTTTTCTTTTTATTGATCCATATATCTATATATTTTGTACAGTAGGTGGATGTTTCGTCAATGTTTTTGTATTTATTTTTCTATCTATTTTCAAAAGACGTGTAAATAAAATGAATAATTTCTTAACAGTTCTATATGTATTAAAAAAAATCTATTTATCGATATATTTTGTAAAGTAGGTGGACATTTTGTTAAGAAGTATGTATCCATTCATCTATTTAGTTTCGCAAGACGTGACTTTTTCCTCATTTTGTGAGCTCTCAAAGCACCATATGTGATCAACTAGGCTGTCATGGTAAGAAAATTAATACTAATCTGAAATAATTATCGTCAACTCTTTGAATCCCTTCAGTTAATGTTGCTTACAGACCAGTTGACTGCATGGGCGCATATCAGGGCTGGTTAGTTTTAGTAGAAGTCGCACTGGTGGTGTTACACAATTCATTTTTTTAAGAACTGATAGAAAATATGGACTGTGGTGCGTCTCTATTTGACACCAGGAGTGCAGACACAATCAGCCGTGTCTCCCTGATGAGTCCGATCCAGCGGACGAAAGGCCTAGGAGCAGGCAATACAAATAGATCTGCCTTCAAAAGGGATCACGATGGTTCCCTCAGGCAGCTAGTGAAGGGTTTCTCATATTTATAATATATTTCCCCCATTTTCTTCATCTTCATTTTTTTTTTTTTTTCTTTCTCAAAAAGTTCAAATCTTTGCGAAGTCATTATAATAATGACCGAAGAATTGTTAGCCTGCACTTGTTTTCCCCCACTACTTAATTGTTCAGCATTAAACTGATAGAAAATATTGTGCTTTTGCACTCATTATTTTTGAGCCGATCTCTATTGCTAAAGCATTTCGATTATTCTGTTTGCCAGCGTATGGTATGTGTCTGCTGGACTTATGTTCTCTTCCATTGTTTTATGAAGGCATAATGAACGACGAGGATTCGATAACAAGTCTTTTCTATCCTACCTACATCCATTCCCGTGTTTGGTTTTTGTCCAAGTGGTGGGCAGTGGGTCAGGGAGACAGTCGTTGGATGAGGGTGGCGATGTCCTCTTGTCCAAGTGGTGGGCAGCGCTGAGTCAGGGAGACAGTCGCTGGATGAGGGTGGCGATGTCCTCTTGTCCAAGTGGTGGGCAGCGCTGAGTCAGGGAGACAGTCGCTGGATGAGGGTGGCGATGTCCTCTTGTCCAAGTGGTGGGCAGTAAGTCAGGGAGACAGTCGTTGGATGAGGGTGGCGATGTCCTCCGGAGGAACATACCATCCCCTCTGGCGTTACGCTGTGATGGTTGTCAGTAGCGGGCTTGGCAAGTTGTGTTCTGTGCTATGTTAAATCAACGTGGTACCAGTGAACGCCATTGAATCGACTCTATAGCAAAGCAGCGTCTTTTCTGGTGCGTTGTCGCATGGTTATACCAGGCGATCCTTGTGGAATGCTTAGCAAATGGTTATGCCAGACGATCCTTGTGGAATGCTTAGCAAATGGTTATACCAGACGATCCTTGTGGAATGCTTAGCAAATGGTTATACCAGACGATCCTTGTGGAATGCTTAGCAAATGGTTATACCAGACGATCCTTGTGGAATGCTTAGCAAATGGTTATACCAGACGATCCTTGTGGAATGCAGCGCTGGCGTTGCGGCAGGATCATCCC
>CM065728.1:74096463-74098963 GCA_033310375.1 Conus canariensis | reverse complement strand
ACAGATAAAAAGGAAGAAAAGTCTAAGCAATGTTGGTATAACAGTTACGTAAAAAAAAAAAATCCTAAGAAAAAAAGTTTCGCTTTCATGTATTATGACAGTTTCCAACAACACAGACAATGTAGAGAGAAGTTGGCGACAAGATTTGAGGAGTTCTCGTCTGAAAATGTGAGCTCTTAGCAAATTGTCAATGATTTTTCTCTCTTCATCTGTTTATTTTCGTTGTCAGAAATCTGAGTCAAGGATGTTGTGGGCGGAAAAGACTAGCGGTGGTTGCCTGTTTCGACTCATGTGTGAATGAATTCACTGCACAGGAATTACGGAAAGCGAATGAAGAAGAGATACAGAGCGGGTGGACCACATGATGGGAATAGAATGATGGCAGTGAGGTGATCGTGAAGCAATAGAGGGATGGGAAGAGGTGAGGAGAGTGGTGAGGGTGAGGGGTGGAGGTATAGCATGCAGATAGTGTTTACATAGCAAACATGTAATGCATCCACACGCCACTAGAAAATAGAGAAAATGTACCTGAGTAGCTTGGCAGTGCTTTGTGTTGTTGTGTGTGTGTGTGTGTGTGTGCTGCGTGCGTGCGTGCGTGCGTGCGTGCGTGCGTGTGTGTGTGTGTGTGTGTGTGTGTGTGTGTGTGTGTGTGTGTGTGTGTGTGTGTGTGTGTGTGTGTGTTTCTTGCAAGGTCTCATTTTCACGCAGATGCTGCACGCGGTTAGGCACGAAGTCACGTGTCATAGACACTATAGAGCGTTTTAGACCTAAGACACAAAGGTACATACGTTCACTAAGACACTCAGTGTAGAGCAGCGTTTCAGACCTAAGACAACACAATAGGTAAGTGGGCATTAGAGACACTATAGAGCGTTTAGACCTAAGACACAAAGGTAACGTGCCTAAGGGCTCATAAGACACTATATAGCGTTTCAGACCTAAGACACAAAGGTCACGTGTCAGAGACACTATAAGCGTTTCAGACCTAAGACACAAAGGTACGTGTCAAGACATATAGGCGTTTCAGACCTAAGACACAAAGGTCACGTGTCAGAGACACTATAGGCGTTTCAGACCTAAGACACAAAGGTCACGTGTCAGAGACACTATAGGCGTTTCAGACCTAAGACACAAAGGTAACGTGTCAATCAGACCAACAAAGAATGCGTTTCTTCAGACCTAAGACACAAAGTAACGTGTATGCTAGACCAACACAATACTGTAGAGCTTATCAGACCTAAGACACAAAAAAGGTAAACGCGTTGTCCTAAGACACTACTTAGAGACCTTTCTTCAGACCTAAGACACAAAGGTAACGTGTCATAGACACTATATAGCGTTTCAGACCTAAGACACAAAGGTAACGTGTCATAGACACTATATAGCGTTTCAGACCTAAGCTGCTATTCTGGAATCAGTCTGGAAGCAAACATGTGTAATTCCGCCGAAGAGGTGTTACCTTCACATGTATTTAATTGTGAGTCGGTCTGTCAGCATGATCACGCCGAAACTGCTGACCTGATTTGAACAACTATTGCTAAATAATGGCGTGTTGTCCAAGAGACAACCCATTTCATTTTCGACGCAGATCCGTCCTGCGGATTCCAGATCAACACCAGTATCTATGATCCGGTCAGCAAGATCATGACACTTTTTCCAGTCAACACACGTTTTAATTTACTGTTCACACATTTGTAAGTATCTATGACGAAATGTATTTTCAGGATATATTCAAACTTTCTTGTGACGTAAATGCTGACATTTAATATAGTGCACAGTTCATGGACTTTTCATATATTTTATTGCTTCAGACTTTAAAAAAAAAAAAATGCTGAACGCAGCAAGAAAAGAAACGGTAACAAATCATCATCATCATCAAACATCATCATCATCATCATCATCATCATCATCATCATCATCGTCGTCGTCGTCGTCGTCGTTCGTCGTCATCACACATACACAAAGACAAAAATTAAAGAAAAAACAACATTGAAGGAAAACTTTAAATCTGAAAAGACATCACCCAAAGACATGCCTGATAACGGTGGTCAATGTGCTTGAAGAGGTCAACAGTCAATCAGCAGATGCTTGCTAGTTATTCTTCGTTCTCCACAAATACGTTTTGCTTCGTTTATATCTTTAGTTTTTAAGGCATCAAGTTTTAATCTATATGATACTGAAATGAAATTTCTGTATTGGTACATGTTTTTTACTTGTAAATGAGGAATGCTGTTTAAATGTTCATAATTAATTAGATGAATATTTTACCACATCAAGCGACGTATTTTTGTAGTGTTTACTCAATCGGAACCAGACGGTTTTGTAGTCCAGTTAAGCATTTACTGTCAGATTATTCGGTATGTTGTAGAGATGTAAAGAGGAACATTTATATGCACTTAGATAAGCATATTATGCATACACTTGAATAGTCACAGATTTTTATGCATTTCTCTCTCTCTCTCTCTCTCTCTCTCTCTCTCTCTCTCTCTCTCTCCCCCTC
>CM065728.1:74091463-74093963 GCA_033310375.1 Conus canariensis | reverse complement strand
AGGACTTTCTCAGTGGTCAGTGGGTCTCTCTTCCTGTCAACAGGACTTTCTCAGTGGTCAGTGGGTCTTTCGCAGTGGTCAGTGGATCTCTCCTGCTGTCAATAGGACTTTCTCAGTGGTCAGTGGGACTTTTTCTGTGGTCAGTGGGTCTCTCCTGCTGTCAACAGGACTTTCTCAGTGGTCAGTGGGTCATCAGTTGAGCGCTTTCTTCTCTGACACGGAACTCAAAGTGTTTCACAATAAACTTACTGCACATTAATAGACTTCGCCCATCACAATAAACTTACAGCACATTAATAGACATCGCCCGTCACAATAAATTAATGTACATTAATAGACATCGCCCATCACAATAAACTTACTGCACATTAATAGACATCGCCCGTCACAATAAATTAATGTACATTAATAGACATCGCCCATCACAATAAACTTACATCATATTAATAGACTTCGCCCATCACAATAAACTTACTGCTTATTAATAGACATCGCCCGTCACAATAAATTAATGTACATTAATAGACATCGCCCATCACAATAAACTTACAGTACATTAATAGACATCGCCCGTCACAATAAATTAATGTACATTAATAGACATCGCCCATCACAATAAACTTACATCATATTAATAGACTTCGCCCATCACAATAAACTTACAGCACATTAATAGACATCGCCCGTCACAATAAATTAATGTACATTAATAGACATCGCCCATCACAATAAACTTACAGTACATTAATAGACATCGCCCGTCACAATAAATTAATGTACATTAATAGACATCGCCCATCACAATAAACTTACTGCACATTAACAGACATCGCCCGTCACAATAAACTTACAGCACACTAACAGACTTCGCCTATCACAATAAACTTACTGCGCATTAATAGACATCGCCCATCACAATAAACTTACTGCTCATTAATAGACATCGCCCATCACAATAAACTTACTGCACATTAAAGACTTCGCCCATCACAATAAACTTACTGCTCATTAATAGACATCGCCCATCACCATAAACTTACTGCACATTAACAGACTTCGCCCATCACAATAAACTTCCTGCTCATTAATAGACATCGCCCGTCACAATAAATTAATGTACGTTAATAGACATCGCCCATCACAATAAACTTACTGCACATTAATAGACATCGCCCGTCACAATAAATTAATGTACGTTAATAGACATCGCCCATCACAATAAACTTACTGCTCATTAATAGACATCGCCCGTCACAATAAATTAATGTACGTTAATAGACATCGTCTATCACAATAAACTTACAGCACATTAATAGACATCGCCCATCATAATAAACTTACTGCTCATTAATAGACATCGCCCATCACAATAAACTTACATCATATTAATAGACATCGCCTATCACAATAAACTTACTGCTCATTAATAGACATCGCCCGTCACAATAAATTAATGTACGTTAATAGACATCGCCCATCACAATAAACTTACTGCTCATTAATAGACATCGCCCGTCACAATAAATTAATGTACGTTAATAGACATCGCCCATCACAATAAACTTACTGCTCATTAATAGACATCGCCCGTCACAATAAATTAATGTACGTTAATAGACATCGCCCATCACAATAAACTTACTGTACATTAATAGACATCGCCCGTCACAATAAATTAATGTACGTTAATAGACATCGCCCATCACAATAAACTTACTGCTCATTAATAGACATCGCCCGTCCATCACAAGGAAGAAAATAGAGGTCCCAAATGAAAACTCATAACCATACCATTAACACAACAACACCAACAAGAACAACAAGAACAACTACTACTACTACTACTACTACTACTACTACTACTACTACTACTACTACTACTACTACTACTACTTCATCATGCACAAATGCACACACACAGACACACAGACACACACATACACAAACACACACACACGCACGCATGTGCGCGCGCGCACACACACACACACACACACACACACCACACACACACACACACACACACTCACAAATTTACATACACACTCTCACGTGCACTTAACTAAATTTGCATGCTCTATGACTCAACGCAACAGAAGAGTGTATGTCATCAATAGGCAGTTTGAAATACAGCACAACACAACACAGCACAAAACACACAACACAACACAGCACAGCACAGCGCAGCACAGCACAGCACAGCAAGCACAGCACAGCACAGCACAGCACAGCACAGCACAGCGCAGCGCAACGCAACGCAACGCAACTCAACGCAACGCAACGCAACACGAAACACACACAACGCAACGCAGCGCAACGCAACTCAACGCAAACGCAACGCAACGCAACGCAACACAACACACACACCAGCACAGCACAGCACAGCACAGCACAGCACAGCACAGCACAATACACACACAACACAACAAGAGACAACACAACAAACACAGCACAGCACAGCACAGCACAGCACAGCATAGCACAAGACAGCACAACACGC
>CM065728.1:74068963-74083963 GCA_033310375.1 Conus canariensis | reverse complement strand
GTGAACTTGTTGATTTTGGCTTCCATTGCCTCCACTATGCTGGTGCAGATGTCGTATATCATCAGAGGCCATAGGAGCTTTGGTATCAGCATGAACTGCAGACACCAGACCTTGTATTTGCCAGGGAGCCCACACTGGTCAATGGTCTCCAAGCCTTCCTCCGCCATCTGCTTGGTTTCTTTTGCTCTTTGTGTGTCTTTCAGCGTATCATCATACCATCTTCCAAGGCTCTTGACTGGTTCTTCTGTGACTGTTGGAATGGCCTGGTTGGCAACACTGAAGACCACAGATCCGGCCACTTTTCCTTTCCTCAGTGAGAGACTCCGTGATTTCTTTGGCTTGAACTTCATTCTGGATGAGGCAACTATGTCGTCCAGCCTCTCCAGCACATGACGTGTCTCGTCTTCTCTGGATGAAATCACTGTAGTGTCATCCATGAAGGCCTTGAGAGGAGGCATCTTGTATCCATCGCCAAGGTCTGTTTGTCTTGCGTTGTTTGTTGCTGCTTTCAAGATGAGTTCCATTGCCAGCACGAACAGTATTGGGGAAATTGCACAGCCCATTGCAATACCCACTTCCAAGTTGATCCAGTCTGTTGTGTACTCCTTGGTAGAGAACCGCATTGAGAAGCCATTGAAGTACTTCTTGAGCATGTCGCGGATGTTCTTTGGCACATGGTACATCTCAAGAGCCAACTGTATCATCTCATGGGGCACAGATCCATATGCGTTTGCCAGATCAAGCCACACTACGTCCAGGTCTCTCTTTTCTGTTTTTGCTTTTTGGATTGCGTCCCAGATCATTGTGGCGTGTTCTACACAGCCCGCCACGCCTGGGATGCCACCTTTCTGGACTGACACATCCAAGTACTTGTTTTCCATCAGGTACTTGGTCAGCCTTTCTGCCATGACAGAGAAGAAGATTTTCCCTTCGACGTTCAGTAGTGATATTGGCCTAAACTGGCTAATGTCACTTGAGTTTTGCTCTTTGGGGATGTACACACCATCTGCCGTCATCCACTGGCCGCTGATCTTCTGGTTTCTCCAAGCCGATCGCAGCAGCCTGTGGAGCCACTCCAGCACCTTGGGACATTTCTTGTAAAGCTGGTAAGGTATTCCGTTTGGCCCTGGTGATGATTTGGCTCTGGCTTTGTCGACCACCTTCTTGATTTCCGCCAACGTTGGAGGCTTGCCATTGAACTGTTCCTCAGGGTTGGTTGGCCACACCAGACCTTGAATGTCGAGTGGTGCTTTGCTCTGTGGGTCAGAGTATGTTTTCCTCAGATGCTGCTCAAGAACTCCTTTGTCCACACTTAGGGTCCCAGATTTTGGCTGCTCAAACAGTGTTCTGGCAAGCTGGAAGGGGTCTCTGAAGAAGCGCTCTTGTGTCTTCTTCTTTTTGCTCTTCTTCTTCCTCGCAGATTCCGCTTTGCTGAGGGCACTGTGTTTTTCTTTCAGGTCTTTCCACAGTTTTTCCAAGCCTTGTTTTTCAGCTGGCAGTGCGGTCTTCATTTGCATCTTGAGGTTTTTCTTTTGGACCCTGATCTTGTCCATCTTTTCTTGGCGTCTGGATTTCTTTGGAGGTGTTTTCTCTTTGGGTAGTTTTGCTCCATAGGCGTCTCTACATGTGGCATACACAATGTCCCCATATGTGGCTAGTTTGTGTTCCAGGGTGCTTTTCCCTATCAGTGCATCGAGTCTTTGGACGATTTTTGCATCCAGTTTCTCCCAATCTTCAGTTTCGTTTGCTCGTGGCAGGTTGAGTTTCAGGCGCCTGGCATCGAGGGCCTGTGCAAATTCCTCATCCGAACCAACAGCGTGGATGTCCTTGGCACTGTGGTTTAAATCCTGGCCTTGGTCTTCCGACGTCTTATCTGCTGATGCAGTGCGCTGCTGCTCATTCAGATGAGTCTTCACACATCCCATCTTTGTTCTGTGGATCTTCATGCCACGGGTGGTAGCGAAACGCTTTCCACAGACACATGGATATTCCATTTGGTCCATGTTCATAGTCCGTTTGGGATTTGCAGTCATGATTGGTTGAGCACCGATGGATTCATCATTCTCTCCCCCTTTCGGTGAATCCTGGGAGCATCTTTTCCTTTTATTTTTAGTAGCCACATGTTTAAGGCAAAGTGGGGAGCCAGCCCACAGAGCCCTTGGTTCTGGTCTTTCCCAGTGTCCTCCGGTCTTTCCCGGACGTCCTCCGGCCTATTCCCGGAAGTCAATGGTTTACCCATGCATCAGTAGAAAGAAACTCGTGGAGAGCGTGGCAGCAGAGAGTCCTCAGAAGAGAAGCCCCCTTCAAGCAAGTGTTTCGGCCCTTATCTCCTGACACTCTAGGGGGGTTGGGCCACACCCGGTTCATGACTCCGGATGTCCCTCTGCTGCCCCTTTTTTTTCCCATCTTGGGACGAGCCATGGCTGGGATTCGAACCCATGACCCTCTGGACATGCTCATTTTCCACTTAATGACTCGCACATTACAGGAAACAAGTAACAAAACAAAGTTTTCTTTTTCTTTTCTATTTGTGTGGCAGTCTAGAATTACAACTTTTAATGTCTCAAATTCAATCTTATCCCTCATCTGTATACGTGGGTTATTATCATATTGTTTGTTCATTCGAGTCGTTTATTAATGGTCATGTTATTATTTATTTATTCATTTATTTGTTTGTTTGTTTGTGTATCTCTGTAGCCGTATGATTTCTATGTAAATAATTTTGACAAGAGGCCTCAATCAAATTGTGAAACCGGGTTCCTAGTCCAGGTGATAAACAGCAAAAAAGCCAATGACATTCTCCCGCCAAATAAACTGTTGTCGTTTGTTTTTACCTTGAAAAGGTTAAAAAGACAAGCGTCCACCAAAGAGAACGAAGCATAGCGTTACACTGGGCCCGGATTACATAAGAATGCATTATTAAGGTATCTATCTCTATTTTGTGTTTCAGGTCAAGGATGTCTGTCAGCAGCGATGGAGAAAGTTTGTCTATTTTGGTTGTTGATTCAAGGCATTACACTTAGAGCATGGAGAGAGAGAGAGAGAGAGAGAGAGAGAGAGAGAGAGAGAGAGAGAGAGAGAGAGAGAGAGAGAGAGAGAGGTATAAAGGATGTAAATGAGGGAATGAGGGAATAGGACAGAGAAAGAGATGCAGTAAAAGCAAACTTTGAATTAACAGAGGTCATGAACAACGCAGAACAAGTGAAGTCAAGTTAAGTAAAAAAAAACAAAAAAAAACAACATTTTATTATCTCCAAAGAGAAATTAAGAGTGGCCATAAAAACAAAAAAAATCACAAATCATGTATCACACACACCCATCCACCCACTCGCACACACACACACACACACACACACACACACACACACACACACACACACACACACACACACACACACACACACGCACGCACGCACGCACGCACGCACGCACGCACGCACGCACACACACACACACAGCTTTCTGAACCGGATCTTATTGAAAGTTTGGTTATGATTCAGGAATTTGATGGAATTGGGAACAAAACTGTTTTTAGTTCTATTTGTTTTGAATTTTGGAATTTGGAATCTTCATCCAGAGGGTAGAACATTGTAGTTTTTTGAAAGAACTTGAGAACTGTCGGCAGCAATGTTCACAGCTTTTTGTGTGACTCGACATTCATACAATTTATCTAGCTGTTCTTGTTTTTTGCCAATAATCTTTCCACATGTATTCACCACTCTGTTTAAAATGTTTTTGATTTTCACGCTAGGATTTCCAAACCCGAATAAAAAGCCAAAGGACAACATTGATGCTACAAAACAACGATAAATCATATGTAAGATTGTTTTTCACTCAGTCTTGCAAAAAAAATGATAAGTTGACATGTCAAATGTAACTACCCTAAACAAAGAAAAAAGCAGCAACTGCCTATGGTTCTATCTTACAAAGTGTAATCAGAACGACTGACAAACAGTGCGCACTAACTGATAAAGATCGATCATGGGGGAAAGGGATGGGGAGAGGAAAGAAGGGGTTGACAAACAATTCTAACATACTTATAAAAAAAATGTTAAACGTCATTTCTATTTTTAAAAAAAAAGTGTGTGTTGTGTTTGTGTAGAAAACAAGGCTTTGGGTGTGTGTGTGTGTGTGTGTGTGTGTGTGTTTTGTGTGTGTGTGGTGTGTGTGTGTGTGTGTGCGTGTGCGTGTGTGTGTGTGTGTGTGTGTGTGTGTGTGTGAGAGAGAGAGAGAGAGAGAGAGAGAGAGAGAGAGAGAGAGAGAGAGAGAGAGAGAGAGAGAGAGAGAGAAGAAGAAGAAGAAGAAGAAGAAGAAGAAGAAGAAGAAGAAGAAAATCTCAGTAGAAAATGAATCACTTTGCGTTGAGCTCCCTGTTAACAGCACTGGCCGATGTTTTACTGTCGCACATCGGGACAAGAAGACGATGAGAAACGTGTGCAAATCTCGGGGAAATCTCGTCCACTACGCTAATGTGTGCGTGTATGCGTGTGTGAGTGCCTGTGCGCGCGCGCACGTGTGTGTGTGTGTGTGTGTGTGTGTGTGTGTGTGTGTGTGTGTGTGTGGCGTGCGTGCGTGCGTGCGTGCGTGCGTGCGTGCGTGTGGTGTGTGTGTGTGTGTGTGTGTGTGTGTGTGTGTGTGTGTGTGTGTGTGTGTACGTGTTTGCCTCTGTGCAAGTGCGCGTTCAAACATGTTGAAGTGTTGAAGTGTGGATGAACTGTTGGAAAATCACATGTTCCCTGGCCTCTCTCTTGGGCCACTGGCTGACGTGCGGTAAGACCTTGACACCTTGAAGGTTGTGAGTTCAATTCTTCCTCTGTTCCATTGTTCCACAGTCAGTGACAGATCCAGCATCTTTTCTGCATTGCGCAAGGGCGCCGATGATGAAGTGTCATTGTCTGGAACCATTGCTAGCAGTGAAAGCCATGCCTGTTGCCCGTTGACAGGAATGAAACACTGCACCAACACTGTACCCAAGGCGACCTACCGTGCCAAGAATTGACGCGATTGCCAGCAGGCCCTCTTCAAGGTCAGAGGGTCAGTGCCGACAGCCCAGGGGAGGGTACTCTAGATGGGACCTGAAGGAGTCATGGAAGACGGGGCTATGTGTGAGGACAGCTGACGTCAGCATCTACCGATGACTGCCGATGAAGAAGTGAAAGAAACTTAAGGACTGGCTGAAGGCGGGGGGACAGTTGTAGCCAGAGAATTCACCTGGTGCGGCCAGACCGCCGGATGAAAGGAACACACAGATCACTGAACAGAAGCAACGCGTTTCGACCGTTAGGTCTTCTTCAGACTACACACACAGCGAGAAAAAACAAAACAAAAACAAAACAAAACAAAACAAAGCACAAAACGAAGAATAAACGAAAATGACACAGTTGAAGGGAAAGTTCTGTTTCAAGAAGAACAAGTGGATGAGGAAACACGAAAAATATCCAACCTTCACTTTAAGTAAAAGACCCGGTAAGAAAGAAATCGATGCTGGCTACGTCACAAACAACAACGACAACAGCAGGAAAAAAGAACAACAACAAAACGTCACAAGAGAGAAATAACGCTGCTGTTTGTATCGTTCTATTCCTATGATGCTCTAGAATCACAGATCTTATTCTTTTCAATTCAACACACGATTAGTAAACATTTGACTTTTCAATTCAACACACGATCAGTAAACATTTGACTTAAATTCAACACACGATCAGTAAACATTTGACTTTTCAATTCAACACACGATCTGTAAACATTTGACTTTTCAATTCAACACACGATCAGTAAACATTTGACTTTTCAATTCAACACACGATCTGCAAACATTTGACTTTTCAATTCAACACACGATCTGTAAACATTTGACTTTTCATTTGACTTTTCAATTCAACACACAATCAGTAAACATTTGACTTTTCAATTCAACACACGATCTGTAAACATCTGACTTTTCAATTCAACACACGGTCAGTAAACATTTGACTTTTCAATTCAACACACGATCTGTAAACATTGAAATTTCGCCTGCTCCCAGTGCTCCTTCATTCACCTGGATCGTTGCTTGTTGTAAGAATTTTTTTTCTATTAGCGTACGATTTCCATTTACATAATGATGATAACACGAAGAGATTAAACAAAAATCCCGAGCAATGAAATGATTAAGTGAGAGAGATCTGGTGTCAACAGAAGAAGCAGTTTACGGAAACACGAAAATACCCAGCATACACTGGTAAAAGACCCGAGTCAGCAGCATGGCGATGTTGTTTACGTAGGAGACCAAAAAGTGCATGGCAAGAAACAAAACCCAAACAACTTGTTCGTTTTATTTGTTTGACGAGTTTGTAACCAACTTTTATTCACTGAAATCCAAGTCATCAGCACTAAAGACAGAAGACTTTTGCCTCGCCGTTGTTGTTTGTTTTTATTCATCTCAGTTCTGTAATCCTGCACCTATACCCTTTCCAATTCCACAAGCAAGATTAAAAAAAGGAAAATCAAATGTCTAATCCTAGTTCTTAATTCAAATGAACAAACAAACAAAAAGCAAAGTAAAAGCCATTCCCCCTTCAAATGCGCCAGATTTTTTTTCTTGAAAAGCTTAAAAAAAAATGAGACAAACGAACGAACAAATGTTCACCGAGCAGAACTATAGATAAACTGGCGACGGCACACAATTCCAGAAGAGTTCACCAAGTTCTTTTTTTCCCCCTCCGTGTTTGGAAGAAGGTAAAACAGGTCAAGGATTTCTATCGGCAGCCATGAAGGAAGCTGGCCAATAATAAATCGTCGTTGGTTCTAGGCGTATGATCCTTACTCCAAGACTTGTACCTTTTCTTTCTTTCTTTGTTTCTTTGTTGTTGTTGTTTTTTTCTTGACCTGCCTGAAATAATCTTGAAGTGGAAGCTCGTTACTTTAATTTTTGTTTCAAAATGGAGTGACTGACGGCGGCGAACGAAGCAAAATTTAGAAAGAGAGGGTGTTAGTTACCGCCAATGACATTGACAAACAAAGCACATGACAAGACACGATGCATTTCAACCTCTTGGGTCTTCTTCAGGCGAAAAAATAAATCACATTTAACATTTAAGACAGTACAAACAAAGAACGAAAATGGGAAGACGAGACGTGGAGTACAACACGACAAAGGGTATCAGTCAATATGAAGAATAAAGTTTCAAAATGGAGTGACTGACGGCGGCGTCTTCCCATTTTCGTTCTTTGTTTGTACTGTCTTAAATGTTAAATGTGATTTATTTTTTCGCCTGAAGAAGACCCAAGAGGTTGAAATGCATTGTGTCTTGTCATGTGCTTTGTTTGTCAATGTCATTGGCGGTAACTAACACCCTTTCTTTCTAAATTTTAATTTTTGTGTCGTTGAAAAGTGGCCCAGCATCTGAAATTTTCTTTTCTTATTTTGAATGAACCTCCACCTGCGTTGTTACACTTTGAATGAATTTCCACCTGCAGTTGTTACACGTTGAATGAACTTCCACCTGCAATTGTTACACTTTGAATGAACTTCCACCTGCAGTTGTTACACGTTGAATGAACTTCCACCTGCAGTTGTTACACGTTGAATGAACTTCCACCTGCAGTTGTTACACTTTGAATGAACTTCCACCCGCAGTTGTTACACTTTGAATGAACTTCCACCTGCAGTTGTTACACTTTGAATGAACTTCCACCTGCAGTTGTTACACGCTGAATGAACTTCCACCTGCAGTTGTAACACTTTGAATGAACTTCCACCTGCAATTGTTACACTTTGAATGAACTTCCACCCGCAGTTGTTACACGTTGAACGAACTTCCACCTGCAATTGTTACACGTTGAATGAACTTCCACCTGCAGTTGTTATACGTTGAATGAACTTCCACCTGCAGTTGTTACACTTTGAATGAACTTCCACCTGCAGTTGTTACACTTTGAATGAACTTCCACCTGCAGTTATCACATGTTGAATGAATTTCCACCAGCAGATGTTACACTTTGAACCTCACTTTCTCTTGGAACTGTTGCCTTTCATTGGCTTGCGTCTTGCTTTGTGTATTCAGATCACTTCTTGCACTTCCCTGGTCTGTCCTTTGTGTATTCAGATCACTTCTTGCACTTCCCTGGTCTGCCTTTGTGTATTCAGATCACTTCTTGCACTTCCCTGGTCTGTCCTTTGTGTATTCAGATCACTTCTTGCACTTCCCTGGTCTGTCCTTTGTGTATTCAGATCACTTCTTGCACTTCCTGGTCTGTCCTTTGTGTATTCAGATCACTTCTTGCACTTCCCTGGTCTGTCCTTTGTGTATTCAAATCACTTCTTGCACTTCCCTGGTCTGTCCTTTGTGGATTCAGATCACTTCTTGCACTTCCCTGGTCTGTCCTTTGTGTATTCAGATCACTTCTTGCACTCGCCTGGTCTGTCCTTTGTGGATTCAGATCACTTCTTGCACTTCCCTGGTCTGTCCTTTGTGTATTCAGATCACTTCTTGCACTTCCCTGGTCTGTCCTTTGTGTATTCAGATCACTTCTTGCACTCGCCTGGTCTGTCCTTTGTGTATTCAGATCACTTCTTGCACTTCCCTGGTCTGTCCTTTGTGTATTCAGATCACTTCTTGCACTCGCCTGGTCTGTCCTTTGTGTATTCAGATCACTTCTTGCACTCGCCTGGTCTGTCCTTTGTGTATTCAGATCACTTCTTGCACTCGCCTGGTCTGTCCTTTGTGTATTCAGATCACTTCTTGCACTCGCCTGGTCTGTCCTTTGTGCATTCAGATCACTTCTTGCACTCGCCTGGTCTGTCCTCTGCTGGCCTCTACGGGAGTCTGTGAGATTGTGATGTTCTGCCCGTGCTGTGGAGCAGACCACAGAAATGTAGGTCATGTGACAGGCCAGACACCATGGGGTGAGGAGGGGGGGTGGGGGGGGAGTGCCACACCCACACCCAGTGGTGACAAGATTGAGGAGTCTCATCCAGTGGACGAAAATGGAGTCTAGGCAGACGTGCGCCACATGGCTTTGCTGACTGCTCAGAAGTCAACCATTCACATTTGGTGTTCGTGAAAGACTCGCTATGGCCACTTCCACGCCTTTCTGATGCCATCTCTCCTTTTCTTCATCTTTTCGCACACCTCTTTTAAAGACATGAAAAACTCTATTTCAGTTTCATTCATTCACAATCATGGGATAAACGCAGTTATACATTTTTTTCCACCCTACCTTTGGGAAAAACTAAAATGACAAAAAAAAAAAGGTCAAATGTAAATACGAGTAAAAATCAACCTGCACATAACAAGAACTAACAATAATCATACAGTATAAACCGTATTGAAAACGATCGACGTTTGTAACAATAGAGATCAACAGTTGTCACGATCTATGTTTGGGAGAGATCAACAGTTGTCACGATCAATGTTTGGGAGAGGGATGAAGCGAGAGGGCTGGATACAGCAGCCACAAGATATTTCCTTCAACAAAGGCACACAGCAGAATTCCTATAGGAATAAAAAGGAGTGTGTAAAAATCCCCCATGATCATACAGAATTCACACGAGAGAGAGAGAGAGAGAGAGAGAGAGAGAGAGAGAGAGAGAGAGAGAGAGAGAGAGAGAGAGAGAGAGAGAACGAACGAATGAGGGAAAAAGCGGAATAAGCACAAGATGGCTTTTTTTACATCCGGCCCTCGATAAAGGGAAATACATAGAAAATGCAATAACAACAACAGCAAAACTTATCTAGAATTGAAGTAAACATACATAAACGCTATAAATAGAAAGAGGGAATGGTTAACACAAAAGAACAGAAGACAATCAATGCCTGGAAGAGAGAGAGAGAGAGAGAGAGAGAGAGAGAGAGAGAGAGAGAGAGACACACACACACACACACACACACACACACACACACACACAACACATACACACAGAGTACAAATACGAATATTCTATCGAAGAGAGAGAGAGAGAGAGGAGAGAGAGAGAGAGAGAGAAAGAGAGAGAGAGAGAAGAGAGAGAGAGAGAGAGAGAGAGTAAAGAAGAAACTTATCGAAAGAGAAGAGAGAGAGAGAGAGAGAGAGAGAGAGAGAGAGAGAGAGAAGAGACGAGAGAAGTAGAGAACAGAGAGACAGAGAGAGAGAGAAATAAGAAGAGAGAGAGAGAGAAAGAGAGAGAGAAGATAGAGAAGAGAGACAGAGAAGAGAGAGAAAAATTTATGAGAGAGAGAGAGAGAGAGAGAGAGAGAGAGAGAGAGAGAGAGAGAGAGAAAAAGAGAGGCGATAAAGCAGAAAAAAAAAAAAAAAAAAGAGAAAACATTAATCGCAATGGCCTTACTGGTGGCTGTTACCAAACTGCCCAGATCTGTTACTGCCGCACATGAGGACAAGGAGACACTCAGAGCACAGAGCACAGAACGGAATGAACCACTTTACTATGCCCCTGCGCCTGTAAGGATTTATGTGCGCGCGCGTGCGTGCGTGCGTGCGTGCGTGTGTGAGGCGACGATATCAAATATATCCGTTTTCTTTCCTTGTGTGTTTATTCTTTTGCTTGTTCTGCTGGAAAAAAAGTGCTTAGTTCCGTGTGTGTGTGTGTGTGTGTGTGTGTGTGTGTGTGTGTGTGTGTGTGTGTGTGTGTGTGTGTGTGCGTGTGCGTGCGTGCGTGCGTGCGTGTGTGTGTGTGTGTGTGTGTGTGTGTGTGTGTGTTGTGTTTATGTATATATATATATATATATATATATTGATCTCCCTTGCATCCTTGAATGGATCCTCAAGCATTGTAGGCTTAAAGATTGTCCCCTACACTTTATACTGTTTGTATAATGTTTTTGGGTTTTTGGCAACTTTTTTCCTCTCCACACTTTCGTTTTGTTTCATTTGCTACCCTTCGCTGGCTGCTTTAAGGGTGCTGTTCGATTCTTTTTTGAACCCTTGGTGCTGAGAACACCACAGAGTTATGGACTGTGGTGTGTCTCTATTTGATGCCAAGAGCACAGACACAATCAGCCGTGTCTCCCTGATGAGTCCGATCCAGCGGACAAAAGGCCTCGGAGCAGGCAATACATATAGATCTGTCTTTGGGAGGAATTGCGATGGTTCCCTCACGCAGCTGTTGAAGTATTTCCTAGTTATGATATATTTTCTTAATTTTATGTTCCAGTTTCTTCACCTTCAATCCCCTTCCCCGCACTATTTTTTTTTTTAGTTCAAATCTTTGCCAAGTCATTACGATAATGTTGGATAAATTGTTAGCCTGCACTTGTTTTCCCCCACTATTTAATTGTTCAGCATTATATATATATATATATATATATATATATATATATATATATATATATATATATATATATATATATATATATATATAGAGAGAGAGAGAGAGAGAGAGAGAGAGAGAGAGATGGTACTGAGGATCAGCGCAATAATATAACATATATATTATATATATATATATATTTTTTTTTTTTTTTCACAGGTAAAATTCTCACTAAAACTCACACCGCGCCTCAACAAAACGACGTCAACAGGATGATTGGAATAAAATGTATACTAAAGCAAGTTGAACGTCTTTTCCCACAGGGACAACTTTAATATCCAAGCTTTCGCAACAAAGGCTTCTTCAGGAATAAAGATTCCTGAAGAAGCCTTTGTGTTTTATTCCTGAAGAAGCCTTTGTTGCGAAAGCTTGGGTATTAAAGTTGTCCCTGTGGGAAAAGACGTTCAACTTGTTTAGTATTCATTTTATATATATATATATATATATATATATATATATATATATATATATATATATTTCAGTTTGTGGAATGAGGGCCTTTATTTTTGCATAAGTCAAACAAAAACATTTAAAGAAAAATGTGTATAAACTTACATCAGCCTTGAAAAAAGACAGGCAGTAAGAAAAAAAATCCAAGCGTAAACGTGGAAGATCATAAATGCACGTTTGCACTCTTCGTTCTGTTTGTTCATGAACAATTTCATTGATATTCAGATTATTCTGTAAAAATTGTTATGATGATGTGCACTGTTATAACCAGTCTGAATCCTGTAGAACATCACGTGAAATGCTATGATGATGAGCACTGTTATACCCAGTCTGAATCATGTAGAACATCGACATGTGAAATGTTATGATGATGAGCATTGTTACAGCAAGTCTGAATCCTGTAGAACATCAACATGTGAAATGTTATGATGATGAGCACTGTTACAATCAGTCTGAATCCTGTAGAACATCACGTGAAACGTTATGATGATGAGCACTGTTATAACCAGTCTGAATCCTGTAGAACATCACGTGAAATGTTATGATGATGAGCACTGTTATAACCAGTCTGAATCCTGTAGAACATCACGTGAAATGTTATGATGATGAGCATTGTCATAACCAGTCTGAATCCTGTAGAACATCACGTGAAATGTTATGATGATGAGCACTGTTTTTACCAGTCTGAATCCTGTAGAACATCAACATGTGAAATGCTACGATGATGTGTACTGTTATAACCAGTCTGAATTCTGTAGAACAGCAACATGTGAGCGCGCATGCACACGCATGCATTCATGGACGCACACGCACATTCTCTCTCTCTCTCTCTCTCTCTCTCTCTCACACACACACACACACACACACACACACACGAGCACACACACACACACACACACACACAACACACACACACACACACACACACACACACGACACACAGCACACACACACACACACACACACACACACACACACACACACACACACACACACACACACACATTTTCCTCAAGAGAGAAAACGGAAACAGCTGTCATAGTCTTTAGACACTACTCTGCCCCTCTAGGTGATACTCTTTGGCAGCCTAGAGGAATGAGGGAAGACAAGTGGAGTTGGTAAGGGCAGCCTAGAAGAGCAAGGGGGGGACAGTGGAGTTTCTATGGGCAGCCTAGAAGAGCAAGGGGGGACAGTGGAGTTTCTATGGGCAGCCTAGAAGAGCAAGGGGGGACAGTGGAGTTCCTATGGGCAGCCTAGAAGAGCGAGGGGAGACAGTGTCATGTCTGAGGGAGCCGGTGTGATGATCTCGCCGTGGACGTCAAGAGGAAAGGACAGAAGAAGCTTGAAAGTCCGGTAACCGCAACCGCCAATTGTAGCTAGAGAATTCACGTTGTGTCACTGAGTTGTAGCCAGAGAAGTAACGTTGTGTTACCAAGTTGTAGCCAGAGAAGCAACTTTGTATTACCGAGTTGTAGCCAGAGAAGTAACGTTGTATGACCGAGTTGTAGCCAGAGAAGTAACGTTGTATTACCGAGTTGTAGCCAGAGAAGTAACGTTGTATGACCGAGTTGTAGCCAGAGAAGTAACGTTGTATGACCGAGTTGTAGCCAGAGAAGTAACGTTGTATTACCGAGTTGTAGCCAGAGAAGTAACGTTGTATTACTGGACTGTCAGACGACTGGAACGAACACGTGACAGGTGACAATACAGAAGCATGCAACGTGTTTCGACCTGTGGGTCTTCTTCAGACCACACAAATTCATAAACAATAAAAACAACCACCACCACCATTACCACCACCACCACTACCACCACCACCACCACCACCACCGCCACCACCACCAAAAAAACAGAAAAACAATAAACAAATGTGTTATGCGCCCCAGGAAAAAAAAATCTACTTTGTGCACTTTGAACCGGCAGACCTGTTCAGCAGATACTTGATACGTTTTAGGAGATCTCAACTGGAGAGATTGAAAACTCACCTTGCTTGCTTCTCAGTGACCAGTTTTTTTTAATAGTGAGTTGTACACTTCGGGGAAAAAAGAGACTGCCTATCACTTTGGCAGCAGCAACGGACTAACTAAGAGCAATGAGAGAGAGAGAGAGAGAGAGAGAGAGAGAGAGAGAGAGAGAGAGAGAGAGAGAGAGAGAGAGAGAGAGAGAGAGAGAGAGAGGTTAGTTCAGGAGAAAAAAAAAGAAGAGAACAAAGAAGTATGAGGGAAGAGTTGAACTCTTTTTTTTTTTTCGTAAGTTCGTATATAATTGATCCTTGGTTAGGTATCAAATGTGCGAACATATTTGATAAATTACAATACAAGCATTTTTATCACGATCTTGAGCTTCGATCGTTTATTTTCATTTTGATCACGATCGGAATCATTTCCAAATTTCTATCCCGCTCACACATCCGATAGGTAAGATGTGGATCCTGTGATCGATCGTCAAGTAAGTGATTGATTCAGATTATAAATCGAATGCCTTGCCTTTCTAGGGCGAGCACCTTGTGCGTTAGAACCATCACTTGAACGTAGGCCCCCGCAGCCCTTGAGATGTTTTGAAATGTCTGCTAATCAGAGAAATGTGTGTTTGAAGATGCGATGTGAGGGCTGTTTTCAAGGAAAGAATGGGTTATTTTCGGTGACTGAAATGGAAGAGGCGTTTTGTTTTCCCTTTGGAATACTTTAAAAACATTGGGGGGTCAGTGAACCCAGATGGGTTGTTGTTTATGGAAGACAAACTGGTCGTCTGCATGACCTGACAAACAAGTTTGTGAAATGGGTTGATGAATTGAGGCCAGTGACCTGGACGTATATTACGAGAACGGTATTAAGATTGTGTATAAAAGAGACGTCTTGTTGAATAACATATTGGAAAAAGAACAAAAGAGGAAATGTTTAAAGAATGAAAACGCTCACGCCAAAAGAAGTGAGGCGCAAATAGAAAGACGAAGAAACACATCTTTTTTTTCAGCGGGGAGAAATGAACAAGTATACTCTTGTTTGTTATATTGACAGAAAGGAGTCAGATGTGTGGGTGGGTGTGGGGCGCATGATTGTCTCTGCCTGCACGAGGACCGTCGTGTGACAAAATGTCTTAGCCTGGACAAAATATACTTGTCAAAAGAAGAACTGGATTAGGAAAACACGAAAAGAAGAAGACTGCACAGATTAAAACAAAAATACAACAGCGACAACAACAACAGCAGCAGCAACAACAAATGTGTCAGCGGCCAATCGATGCTGGTTTCGTAACAGATCAAA
>CM065728.1:74056463-74063963 GCA_033310375.1 Conus canariensis | reverse complement strand
ACTCTCACTGTCCCTCCCTCGCGGCCTCACCGGATCTCGTGTGTCAGCGGTAACGTTCATATGCCGGTCTATGTGGCGGTGACTGATCAGATGACCATGGTGGACAGTTGGGCAGTGCAGGGGTTAATGAGGGAACGCGGTGCACCTGCTGCCAGTGACCTCTGTGCACACCGCCTGCAGACAGATCCATCAGAGGTCACCCTCCGGTCAGTCAGCATGGCGGCCATGGCGATCAGCCACCGCTGACGGTCTGACCTTCGTTTGACCCCAAGTTGTTTCGTCAGTCTGCAGCTCGTCTCAGCGTTTGACGAAGACTTGATTTGCTTCCTTTCTCCGACAATTCCTATTGTTTCTTTCCCGCAGAGAACAAAACAGGTAGCACCCATAGCAGGGAGGTGGGTCTGACGAAGACTTGATTTGCTTCCTTTCGCCGACAGTTCCTATTGTTTCTTTCCCGCAGAGGAGAACAAAACAGGTAGCACCCATAGCAGGGAGGTGGGTCTGAAACAGCAGAGTCCTAATCTGTGCCTTTTGAAAGATTATGCATTATATATTTTTTCTTATCTTTTTTTTTTCCTGCGAAGGTCAGAGGGGAGAAGAGGTCGGGATGAAGGAAAACCAGAAATGTGACGAAAACAATCATTTCTTTTGTGATCAATAATTTTGACAATGCAATGAATAATTTTGACAATTTGAAAAAGTAGGAGGTGTGTATAATGGGGGTGGGGGGTGGGGGTGGGGGTGGGAGGTTGAGGGGGGGGGGAATGCAAAGAAATGCGGGCTTTTTGAACCGTCGATATCTACAGGCCATGTCCCACACCCACAAACTCCACTGAACCCACCTGACGGGTAGAGGGGGAAGTAGGGGAGGTAGGGGAGGGGGGGGAGGAGGGGGGCGGTGGTCAGGTACTCGGCTCCCAAGCAGCTCACACACAACTGTCATGCATGTAAGCGTCACCCGTTGGGAGGAGTGACCTAATGAGCCCTTCTCATTGGTCAGGTGGGGTTGTGCACAGCCCAAACAGTCACGACTTCGAGCAAAAACTCGACGGAAAATGAAACAGTGGACCACATACTTCTATAATATATCATGTCAGATTACCTGATTCACCGTATGCTGTAAACGTGTTCACGATTGGCAGGATGAGATGTCGGAATTCACTTGGTATTCAAAAGGCGGTGGCTGGAATCCGAAAGGGAGGTAACATCTTTGTCAAAGCTCGCATTCGTCGAGAGTGGCCCCGCAGTGTTCATGGGACAGAAGCTGGGGACCGGCATGCCCAGAGGAGGTTGACCCTGTCATTGAAGTGGAACGGTGTGCCTGTGATGTCCACAGTGTGACCCTGTCACTGAAGTGGAACGGTGTGCCTGTGATGTCCACAGTGTGACACTGTCATTGAAGTGGAACGGTGTGCCTGTGATGTCCACAGTGTGACACTGTCATTGAAGTGGAACGGTTGTGCCTGTGAATACCCACAGTGTGACCCTGTCATTGAAGTGGAACGGTGTGCCTGTGATGCCCACAGTGTGACACTGTCATTGAAGTGGAACGGTCTGCCTGTGATGTCCACAGTGTGACACTGTCATTGAAGTGGAACGGTGTGCCTGTGATGTCCACAGTGTGACACTGTCATTGAAGTGGAACGGTGTGCCTGTGATACCCACAGTGTGACCCTGTCATTGAAGTGGAACGGTGTGCCTGTGATGCCCACAGTGTGACATTGTCATTGAAGTGAATCGATGTGCCTGTGATGCCCACAGTGCGCCCATCGTAGTCTTGGCGTGTGCTTTCAAGCCAATGGTGGAGTTTCTGCATCTGTTTCTTTGACCTTAAAAAGAGAACAAAGTTCACTCTGAATGCATTGCAAACACAGGCGCTCTCTCCACCCCTACCCCCAGCCTCTCCCCTTTTTTCATATTCCAGAATAGATCTCTGCAGAGCTTAACCTCCCTGGTCTTTTTTCATTTTCCTCCGCGCGATGAACACTGTTTGAACAGGTGTACCCCTGACCCTGTGCCCTGTTCACCTGGTGACTCAGGTTGTCTGTGTCCCTGACCCTGTGCCCTGTTCACCTGGTGACTCAGGTTGTCCCTGTCCCTGACCCTGTGCCCTGTTCAACTGGTGATTCGGGTTGTCCCTGCCCCTGACCCTGTGCCCTGTTCACCTGTGATTCGGATTGTCCCTGTCCCTGACCCTGTGCCCTGTTCACCTGGTGACTCGGGTTGTTCCTGACCCTGTGCCCTTTGCCCTGTTCACCTGTGACTCAGGTTGTCCCTGTCCCTGACCCTGTGCCCTGTTCACCTGGTGACTCGGGTTGTCCCTGACCTTGTTCACCTGGTGACTCGGGTTGTCCCTGACCCTGTTCACTTGGTGACTCGGGTTGTCCCTGACCCTGTGCCCTGTTCACCTGGTGACTCGGGTTGTCCCTGACACTGTGCCCTGTTCACCTGGTGATTCGGGTTGTCCCTGACCCTGTGCCCTGTTCACCTGGTGACTCGGGTTGTCCCTGACCCTGACCTTGTTCACCTGGTGACGCGGGTTGTCCCTGTCCCTGACCCTGACTATGTTCACCTGGTGACTCGGGTTGTCCCTGACCCTGACCCTGTCCACCTGGTGATTCGGGTTGTCCCAGTCCTGACCCTGTTCACCTGGTGACGCGGGTTGTCCCTGTCCCTGACCCTGACCCTGTTCACCTGGTGACTTGGGTTGTCCTGACCCTGTTCACCTGGTGACTCGAGTTGTCCCTGACCCTGACCCTGTGCCCCTGGTGACTCTGGTTGTCCCTGTCCCTGACCGTGGTCACCTGGTGACTCGGGTTGTCCCTGACCTTGTGCCCTGTTGCCTGGTGACTCGGGTTGTGATGTGACGTGTGCGTAGTGAGCACGTGTCCAAGATTTATCTAAGTACCAGCCAGCTTGCTGAAGTGGTTAGCGTCGCGGACACCCAGCTGGGAGGTCGTGGGTTTGATTCCCATCAGAGCCATGCGAGATTTATTTTTCTGCTCCGACTGGGTCCTACCCAGAGTTGAGTTTGCTACGGGCTCAGCTGGGAAGACTGGAACCACACAGTCGAGTTTTATTCATCTAACGGATGCGTCTCTGAGAGTGTTACTCAAATGTCCTGACCAACACTGCAGGTTTCTATATTTTTCGGACCTGGTTGACGCCGGGATACATTATCAAAATAAGAGTACAGCGCTGTCATGCAGTCTCAGACTGGAATGGAAATCCGTAGCATCATCTTCATCATCCTCATTCTTATCGATCAGCATGAAAAAATAGGAGAGTAAGAATTCAGGCCGCTTAGTGCCAATGAGGACGTTACCAATCTGGTGCACTGGGAAAAGAAAAACAACAGCATGACTGTACTTCATTGGGGGAAAACGTTCTCTGTTTGTATACATACATACATACATACATACATACATACATACATACATACATACATACATACATACATACATACATACATAACATACATACACACACACACATACATACATACATACATACATACATACATACATACATACATACATACATACATACATACATACATACATACACACACACACATACATACATACATACATACATACATACATACATACATACATACATACATACATACATACATGCATGCATGCATGCATGCATGCATGCATACATACATACATACATACATACATACATACATACATACATGCATGCATGCATGCATGCATACATACATACATACATACATACATACATACATACATACATACATACATTCTATTATTTTATTTCATTTATCGTTTTATTTATTTTTGCTGTCCCACCTTCTGCGCAAACTCAGTGGCACTGCATCCACGCCGCTCATTCTAACCACCTCGTCCACAGCCACAGCCCCGGCACCGACAATCCACAGAGGAGACACTGCACTGCTGCCGAGTCACTTCGGTGGTGTTCTGTGGCGCCTGTTCTGATCCAACATACGCAGGACACCACCTACTAAGCCCCCTACTGACGACAATCATTGCTTGGTCGCGGAGCCGGCTGTGAGTGAGCTCTCCCTCCGGAGGGCGCCACCATGTCCCTCCAAAACAGTCCCCATGGATTCACCGATACCGGTGACCCCCGACAGAATCAAAGCAAGGCCAAAGACATGGAAAGGCAGTTGACACTGAGGTCACCCTGACAGCAGGCCATAGACATGGAAAGGCAGTTGACACTGAGGTCACCCTGACAGGAAGGCCATAGACATGGAAAGGCAGTTGACACTGAGGTCACCCTGACAGCAGGCCAAAGACATGGAAAGGCAGTTGACACTGAGGTCACCCTGACAGCAGGCCATAGACATGGAAAGGCAGTTGACACTGAGGTCACCCTGACAGGAAGGCCATAGACATGGAAAGGCAGTTGACACTGAGGTCACCCTGACAGGAAGGCCATAGACATGGAAAGGCAGTTGACACTGAGGTCACCCTGACAGCAGGCCATAGACATGGAAAGGCAGTTGACACTGAGGTCACCCTGACAGGAAGGCCATAGACATGGAAAGGCAGTTGACACTGAGGTCACCCTGACAGGAAGGCCATAGACATGGAAAGGCAGTTGACACTGAGGTCACCCTGACAGCAGGCCATAGACATGGAAAGGCAGTTGACACTGAGGTCACCCTGACAGGAAGGCCATAGACATGGAAAGGCAGTTGACACTGAGGTCACCCTGACAGCAGGCCATAGACATGGAAAGGCAGTTGACACTGAGGTCACCCTGACAGCAGGCCATGAACAGCCACAACATTTGAGACTACCTTTTCTTTTTCAAAGTGCTGATCGATGAGGAGGAGGAAGAAGACGCTGCAGATTTCCATTCTGGTCTGAGACTGGATTGGCAGGGCTGCACTCTGTGCTTACCTTCATGATATATCCCGGCGTCAACAAGGCTCGAGAGATACAGACACCTGCAGTGTTGGTGTGAAAATTTGAGCAACATTCTCAGAGAAGCATCCATTAAGGGAATGAATCTCAACTGCGTGGTACCAGTCTACCCAACTGAACAAAAAGCAAACCCACTCTGGTTAGGAGCCGGTCGAGGTAGGAAAATCTCATAAGTATAGGGCTCTGATGGGAATCGATCCCCAACCTCCCAGCGATCTCCGCGACGCTAACCACTTCGTATCGTCAACTGGTGTTTGTAGTTTATTTTAATGATAAAACTGACTAAAAGATTTATTTCTCTGCTGAACAAATAGGCAGTGGAAGACAAGCAGATTAATAACTTTTTTTGCTATTAAAACAATGACTTTGCAAAGATTTGAAAAAAAGGAAGGGGGGGGGGGGGAGAGAGAGAGAGAAAGAAAATGTGAAGTAAAAAGAGAGCTTTAAAACAACAACATAGAATTCTTCGGTGAAGGCATATGGTGACTACATACCCGTCATAATTGTCATACATTTTCTATCTGAGGCACGTTTGTTCGCTAATTTAGTCACTGAGAAGACACCGGTAACTATGTCGGTCCTACTTTGGATTCCAATGGAGAAAACCACGGTTATAATTCCGTTGTATGTTCCCACTAAGGGTTACAATGGAGATACACCACAGTCTGTAATTCCGTTGTATGTTCACCACTAAGGGTTCAGTGGAGATACACCACAGTCTGTAATTCCGTTGTATGTTCACCACTAAGGGTTCCAGTGGAGATAACCACAGTCTGTAATTCCGTTGTATGTTCACCACTAAGGGTTCCAGTAGGAGATAACCACAGTCTGTAATTCCGTTGTATGTTCACCACTAAGGGTTCCATGAGAAACACGTCTGTAACCTGGTAGGTTCGAGCAGCCCAGCGTCTCTCATTGCAGCTAGTGAAGGCCAGAGACATAAAGTGAGGAGGAAGCGCTGTAATGGAACAAGCTGCTTAAAATAAAAACAATCCAGAATCAAAGAGATATAGATATGGGGGGAATCTTTGAGCCTGTGCCTGAGAATCCGTTTAAGGACACAAGTGAGGCAGAAAGGTGTCAACAGAGTGGTCAGCTCTGCTGGTTAACATCTCAGACATTGCCAATCACATCAGTGATGACTGCAGCCACGAATGGTGCAGAACAACCTTGGCTGAGATCTTGGAAGAGATGCCATTTCCCAGTAATCGACCAAACATGACAATAGAGACGTGCTACCTGATTTGCCAGATTTTGTCAACTTCCATGTGATTGGCAGCATATTAGACAGTAATCTACTTGTGTTCACAGGGTCAGGGGTCAAGGAGTGGTAGGGTGGGGGAAAGGGATGGAAGAGGAAGGAGAATTGGGGGGGGGGGGGGGGTGGACGGGGATGGGAGGAAAGCAGATTGTGTGATGTGTAGAGGCGGGCAGGTGAAGCATGAGTAGGGTGGGATGGGCGGGGGGTGGGGGGGGGGGAAGGGGGGGGAAGCACTTGGCTATACCGTGCCCTGCATTATACCGTGTCATTCATGTCATGGGCATGTCAACAATGCCAGTAACATCGGCATCCGGTATACTTCTCTTGGGACACCTCTCTCTCTCTCTCTCTCTCTCTCTCTCTCTCTCTCTCTCTCTCTCTCTCTCTCTCTCTCTCAAACACACCCACTGTTCTGACGCTTTCTCTCAAACACATATTCTCCTGATGTCTGTTTGTCTGTCTGTCTGTCTCTGTCTCTCTCTTTCTCTCTCAATTCTTCTCGCCTATTATCATCTCATGCAACACACACACACACACACACACACACACACACACACACACACACACACACACACACACACGCGCGCACGCACACACACACACACACACACACACACACACACACACGCACACACACACACACACACACACACACGCACGCACCACACCACGCACGCACGCACGCACACACACACACACACGCACACACACACACACACACACACACACACACACACACGCACGCACGCACGCACACACACACACACACACACACACACACACACACACACATACACAGAGGCTACCTGCATCGCGTGTGGCAGAGACACCTCCCCCAAAAAAAAACAAACAAAAAAAACAATAAAAAAAAACAAACAAAACAAAAACAATACGAAACAAAAACAAAAACAAAACAAAACAAAACAAAACAAAACAAAAACATACACAACCAAAAAAAAACAACAAAAAAACAACCAAACAAAAAACAAAACAAAACAAATCAAAACACTTCCTTCCCCTAAGTGACCAATCGAAGTCAGACTGTAACGTCCACACAGCATGAGGAGGGCTGTGTCAGGGTCTCCACTGCGCTCTACTGACCTTTGCTGAAAACGGTTCGTGGGGATCGGTCATAAAGCTCTCTCAGTGGGGGGTGTGCGTGGGGGGGTGGGGGATGAGGGTGGGGGTGGGGGGGGTGGGGGCTGCGGCCGCACACCAAAAATGAATGCGCCAAGGCTTGGCTTGAGGAGTCGAGTATTCATAGACCGGCGCAATTACATTGTTTTGAGAATTTTCATTTTGCCTGAAAGTTGA
>CM065728.1:74051463-74053963 GCA_033310375.1 Conus canariensis | reverse complement strand
CCCGATACAGAAAGGGTAGTGTGTGAGTGTTCATAATGGACAGTTTGCCCTCCACCCGATACAGAAAGGGTAGTGTGTGAGTGTTCATAATTGACAGTTTTCCCTCCACCCGATACAGAAAGGGTAGTGTGTGAGTGTTCATAATTGACAGTTTGCCCTCCACCCGATACAGAAAGGGTAGTGTGTGAGTGTTCATGATTATAGAAAGGGTAGTGTGTGAGTGTTCATAATGGACAGTTTGCCCTCCACCCGATACAGAAAGGGTAGTGTGTGAGTGTTCATGATGGACAGTTTGCCATTGTCTCTTAACACTGCTATGAAGTGTGGGAAAGTGCTGTAGAAATGCCCCTCCAATACCAGCAGCGCTGCAGAGAACTGAGGTGACATCAGATTCCCCCAGATCAGAAGTATTGAAGAGAACTGAGGTGACATCAGATACCACAGTGACATCAGATTCCCCCAGATCAGAAGTATTGAAGAGAACTGAGGTGACATCAGATACCACAGTGACATCAGATTCCCCCAGATCGGAAGTATTGAAGAGAACTGAGGTGACATCAGATACCACAGTGACATCAGATTCCCCCAGATCGGAAGTATTGAAGAGAACTGAGGTGACATCAGATACCACAGTGACATCAGATTCCCCCAGATCGGAAGTATTGAAGAGAACTGAGGTGACATCAGATACCACAGTGACATCAGATTCCCCCAGATCGGAAGTATTGAAGAGAACTGAGGTGACATCAGATACCAGAATCGGAAATGAAATGAGGCAGGGAACAGTAAACAATAAACAGTAAACAAGTGGGGTATTTTTGGCTCCCATAAGAAAACCTAACACAGAGTAACTTTTATTCAAGACTGGTACAGCCTTTTAAACTTGAATAAAGTCAGGCAAATACATAGACGAACAATCTAATAGTGGGGGAAAAAAAACAGGCGCAGGCCAACAACTGAACTGTCTTCGTAGTAATGACTTGGTAAAGATTTGGACTTAAGGAGGAGGGGGGGGGGGGGGGGGGGGGTTGAAGATGAAAAAACTGGGAACATGAAATTAAGAAAATATGTTACAGATATGAAAACTTCAATCTTTGCCAAGTCATTGCTGTGAAGACAGTTCAGTTGTTGGCCTGCGCCTGTTTTTTCCCCCACTATTAGATTGTTCGTCTATGTATTTGTCTGACTTTATTCAAGTTTAAAAGGCTGTACCAGTCTTGAATAAAAGTTACTCTGTGTTAGGTTTTCTTATGGGAGCAAAAAATACCCCACTTGTTTACTGTTTATCAGATACCAGATCAGCAGTATTGGAAAGAACTGAGGTGACATCAGATACCAGATCAGCAGTATTGGAAAGAACTGAGGTGACATCAGATACCAGATCAGCAGTATTGGAAAGAACTCTGGTGACATCCGATACCCCCAGGTCAACAGTATTGCAGAGAACTGTGGTGACATCAGATTCCACCAGATCAGCCAGACCACGCTACGAGCACCAGAGGCAGTCTGTGCACGATGCCATTCTCTACAGCAACCTATCGGCGCTCTTAAGGGAGACAAGTCTGCTCTGTGTACTCATCTGCACGGGGATGTTCAAAACGGAAAACAATGATAATTTCTGTAAAGCGTGCGCGTGCGTGCACACACACACACACACACACACACACACACACACACACACACACACACACACACACATACACACACACACACACACACACACACACACACACACACACACACACACACACACACACACACACACACATCTGTTGGTTTATATATTTGTGTGTCTGCTGGCAGGATGAGGTGAAGCCATTGAATCTATTTGAAGGAACTTGCTGGAAAGTCGGAATGTAGACCAAGGACATAAACACTACATTTCGGAACGGATCCGGGTTAAAGGACAGATCCGCGATTCGTTCATCCGTATTACACACAAAGTACACAGCACTAATGATGAGGAAACTTGGTGGTCAGACGGCTTGTGGCTCAGAGACCAGTTTTTTTTCTCTCATGCGGATCCATGACGTGCATGTGGATCGACGGGGGAATGCAAGTTCTGTTCGAAACTGGCAGATGTCTGCGCTCACCCCATGGCTCTAGTTGTCCTCTCGGAGAAGTAAGACTTTGTCCCAGGTCCTGACAGCGTTGGGGGAGTAATGGCTCTAGTTGTCCTCTCGGAGATGTAAGACTTTGTCCCAGGCCCTGACAGTGTTGGGGAGTCAACGGCACGGAACTAATATTACAATGATAACGCATGTAAGCCAAATAAATACTTCACTGTTGAGATAATGAAGTGTTCATGTAAACATATAAATTACACACATGAACATTATATGACAAAAGCGTTAAAGTTTTAGCGATTATAATATTTGTGTTCACTGATGTCAGTACAGTCAGTTCAAGGAACGTGTCAATTTATCTCCCCTCTTGTCAGCGACTCGTGAAAAATCAACACTGGTACTGGAGATCACTTTCAAAGAATTATCTATGGAGA
>CM065728.1:74031463-74043963 GCA_033310375.1 Conus canariensis | reverse complement strand
GTCCAGGTCACCAGTGGGAGAGGACGACAGCCCGACGGCCAGGGCACCAGTGCGCAGGACACAGTAAAGAGACAGCCGACGTCAGGCACTCAGGTCACCAGTGGCAGAGGACAGAAAGCGCGACGTCCAGGTCCCAGGTGACGAGGACAGAAAGGACAGAAAGTCACCGGTCGGACAGGGCAGCGACGCAGGACCAGTCCAGGTCACCAGTGTGCAGAGGACAGGAAAGAGAAGCCAGATCCAGGTCACCAGTGGCAGAGGCAAGAGACAGCCGACGTCCAGGTCACCAGTGGCAGAGGTACAGAGAAGCAGACGTCCCAGGGCCCAGTGGCAGAGAAGAGACAGCCGAACGTCCAGGTACCAGTGTGCAGAGGACAGAAAGAGACACCGACGTCCAGGTCAGGTCCAGGTGCGAGGCAGAAAGAGACAGCCGACGTCCAGGTCACCAGGTGCAGAGGAGGAAGAAGCGAAGCCAGTCCAGGTCACCAGTGCAGAGGACACGAGACAGCGACGTCCAGGTCACCAGTGGCAGAGGACAGAAAGAGACGCCGACGTCCCAGGTCGCCAGTGGTGCAGAGGACAGAAAGAGACAGCGACGTCCAGGTACCAGTGTGCAAGGACAGAAAGGACAGCCGACGTCCGGCACCAGTGTGCAGCAGGGACAGAGCCGACGTCCAGGTCACCGGTGCAGCAGAGGACAGAAAGAGACAGCGACGTCGCGGTCACCAGTGTGCAGAGGACAGAAAGAACAGCCGACGTCCAGGTCACCAGTGTGCAGAGACAAAGAGACAGCCACGTCCAGGTCCCAGTGTGCGAGGAAGAAAGAGACACGACGTCAGGTCACCATGTGCAGAGGACAGAGACGCCGACGTCCAGGTCACCGTGCGCAGGACAAAAGAGACAGCGACTCCAGGTCACCAGTGTGCAGAGGACAGAAAGAACACGACGTCCAGGTACCATGTGCAGAGACAGAAGAACAGCCGACGTCCAGGTCACCAGTGTGCGGAGGAAAGAAGAGCAGGCGAGCAGCACCAGTGTGCCGAGGACGAAAGGCAGCCGACGTCAGGTACAGTGTGCAGAGGACAGAAAGAGACAGCCGACGTCCAGGTCACGTGCAAGAGAACGAGACAGCGACGTCAGGTACCAGTGTGCGGAGGACAGAAAGACAGCGAGTCAGTCCCGTGTGCGAGGACAGAGACAGCCGAGTCCAGTCACAGTGTGCAGGGACAGAAAGAGCAGCCGCGTCCAGTCACCGTGGCAGAGGAAGAAAGACAGCCGACGTCCAGTCACCATGTGCAGAGGACAGAGACAGCCGATCCAGGTCACCAGGTGCAGAGGACAGAGACAGCCGACGTCGGTCACCAGTGTGCGAGGACAGAAAGAGACACCGACGTCCAGGTCCCAGTGTGCGAGGACAGAAAGAGACGCACGCAGTCACCAGTGTGCAGAGGACAGAGAAGCCGGTCCAGGTCACCAGTGTGCAGAGGACAGAGACAGCGACGTCCAGGTCACAGTGTGCGAGGACAAAGAACAGCGACGTCCAGGTCCCAGGTGCCGAGGACAGAAAGAGACAGCCGACGTCCAGGTCACCAGTGTGAGAGGAGAAGACAGCCGACGTCCAGGTCACCGTGTGCAGAGGACAAAAGACAGCGACGTCCAGGTCACCAGTGTGCAGAGACAGGACAGCGACGTCCAGGTCACCAGTGTGCAGAGGACAGAAAGAGACAGCCGACGTCAGGTCACAGTGTGCAGAGGAGACAGAAAGAGACAGCCGCGTCCAGGTCACCAGTGTGCAGAGGACAGAGAGCACGACGTCCAGGTCACCAGTGGCAGAGGAAGAAAGAGACAGCGACGTCCAGGTCACAGTGTGCGAGGACAGAAAGAGACAGCCGATCCAGGTCCCAGTGTGCAAGACAGAAAGAGACAGCGACGTCCGGTCACAGTGTGCAGAGACAGAAAGAACAGCGACGTCCAGTACATGTGCAGGGACAGGACAGCCAACGTCCAGGTCACCAGTGGCAGAGGAAGAGACAGCGACTCGTCACCAGTGGCAGAGGACAGAAAGAGACAGCCGACGTCCAGTCACCAGTGTGCAGAAGACAGAAGAGACAGCCGACGTCCAGGTACCAGTGTGCAGAGGACAGAAAGAGACAGCCGACGTCCAGGTACCAGTGTGCGAGGACGAAAGACAGCCGACGTCCAGGTCCCAGTGTGCAGAGGACAGAAAGAGACAGCCGATCCAGGTCACCGTGTGCAGAGGACAGAGACAGCCGACGTCCAGGTCACCAGTGTGCAGAGGAAAGAGACAGCCGACGTCCAGGTCACCAGTGTGCAGAGGACAGAAAGAGACAGCCGACGTCCAGGTCACCAGTGTGCGAGGACAGAAAGAGACAGCCGACGTCCAGGTCACCAGTGTGCAGAGGACAGAAAGAGACAGCCGACGCCAGGTCACCAGTGTGCAGAGGACGAAAGAGACACCGACGTCCAGGTCACCAGTGGCAGAGGACAGAAAAACAGCCGACGTCCAGGTCACCAGTGTGCCGAGGACAGAAAGAGACAGCCGAGTCCGGTCACCAGTGTGCAGAGGACAGAAAGAGACAGCCGACGTCCAGGTCACCAGTGTGCAGAGGACAGAAAGAGACAGCCGACGTCCAGGTCACCAGTGTGCAGAGGACGGAAGAGACAGCCACGTCCAGGTCACCAGTGGCAGAGGACAGAGACAGCCGACGTCCAGGTCACCAGTGGCAGAGGACAGAAAGAGCAGCCGACGTCCAGGTCACCAGTGTGCAGAGGACAGAAAGAGACAGCCGACGTCCAGGTCCAGTGTGCAGAGGACAGAAAGAGACAGCGACGTCCAGGTCACCAGTGTGCGACGAGCGGGAGGACAGAGACAAGCGACGTCCAGGTCCATGGGCAAGGACCAGAGGTGCGGGACAGAAAGAACAGCCGAGTCAGGTCACCAGTGTGCAGAGGAAGAGACAGCCGACGTCCAGGTCACCAGTGTGCCGAGGACGAAGAGACAGCGACGTCCAGGTCCCGTGTGCAGAGGACAGAAAGGACACCGACGTCCAGGTCACCAGTGTGCGAGGACGAAAGAGACAGCCGACGTCCAGGTCACCAGTGTGCAGGACAGAAAGAGACAGCCGACGTCCGGTCACCAGTGTGCAGAGACAGAAGAGACAGCCGACGTCCAGGTCACAGTGTGCCGAGGACAGAAAGAACAGCGACGTCCAGGTCCCAGTGTGCCGAGGCAGAAAGAGACAGCCGAGTCCAGGTACCAGTGTGCAGAGGGAAGAGACAGCCGACGTCCAGGTCACCGGTGCAGAGGACAGAGACAGCCGACGTCCAGGTCACCAGTGTGCAGAGGACGAAAAGACAGCCGACGTCCAGGTCACCGTGTGCAGAGGACAGAGGACAGCCGACGTCCAGGTACCAGTGGCAGAGGACAGAAAGAGACAGCGACGTCCAGGTCACCAGTGTGCAGAGGACAGAAAGAGACACCGACGTCCAGGTCACCAGTGTGCAGAGGAAGAAGACAGCGACGTCCAGGTCACCAGTGTGCGAGGACAGGAGACAGCCGATCCAGGTCACCAGTGTGCAGAGGACAGAAGAGACAGCCGAGTCCAGGTCACAGTGGCGAGGACAGAAGAGACAGCCGACTCCAGGTCACATGTGCAGAGACGAAAGAGACAGCCACGTCCAGGTCCCAGTGGCAGAGGACGAGAGACAGCGACGTCCAGGTCACCAGTGGCAGAGAAGGACAGCGACGTCCAGGTCACCAGTGGCAGAGGACGAAGAGACAGCCGACGTCAGGTACCAGTGTGCAGAGGACAGAAAGGACAGCCGACGTCCAGGTCACCAGTGTGCAGAGGACGAGACAGAGACAGCCGACGTCCAGGTCACCAGTGTGCAGAGGGGAGACAGAAAGAGACAGCCGACGTCCAGGTCACCAGTGTGCAGAGGACAGAAGAGACAGCCGACGTCCAGGTCACCAGTGTGCCAGAGGACAGAAAGAGACAGCGCGACGTCCAGGATCGACAGTGTGCAGAGGACAGAAAGAGACAGCGACGTCCAGGTCACCAGTGTGCAGAGGACAGAGACAGCCGACGTCCAGGTCACCAGTGTGCAGAGGACAGAGACAGCCACGTCCAGGTCACCAGTGGCAGAGGACAGAAAGAGACAGCTGACGTCCAGGTCACCAGTGTGCAGAAGAAAGAAAACAGCCGACGTCAGGTACCAGTGTGCAGAGACAGAACGAGACAGCCGACGTCCAGGTCACCAGTGTGCAGAGGACAGAAAGAGACAGCCGACGTCCAGGTCACCAGTGTGCAGAGAGACAGAGACAGCGAGTCCAGTAGCACCAGGCCCAGGGCCGACAGAAAGAGACGCCGACGTCAGGTCACCAGTGTGCAGAGGACAGAAGAGACAGCCGACGTCCAGGTCACCAGTGTGCAGAGGACAGAAGAGACAGCCGACGTCCAGGTCACCAGTGTGCCGAGGACAGAAAGAGACAGCGACGTCCAGGTCACCAGTGTGCAGAGGACAGAAAGAGACAGCCGACGTCCAGGTCACCAGTGTGCAGAGGACAAAGAGACAGCCGACGTCCAGGTCACCAGTGTGCCAGAGGACAGAAGACAGCCGACGTCCAGGTCACCAGTGTGCAGAGGACAGAAAGAGACAGCCGACGTCCAGGTCACCAGTGTGCAGAGGACAGAGAGACAGCCGACGTCCAGGTCACCAGTGTGCAGCAGAGGACAGAAAGAGACAGCCGACGTCCAGGTCACCAGTGTGCAGAGGACAGAAAGAGACAGCCGACGTCCAGGTCACCAGTGTGCAGAGGACAGAAAGACAGCCGACGTCCAGGTCACCAGTGTGCGAGGACAGAGAGACAGCCGACGTCCAGGTCACCAGTGTGCAGAGGACAGAAAGAGACAGCCGACGTCCAGGTCACCAGTGTGCAGAGGACAGAAAGAGACAGCGACGTCCAGGTCACCAGTGTGCAGAGACGAGAGACAGCCGAGTCAGGTACCAGTGTGCAAGAGGGACAAGCACGACGTCCAGGTCACCAGTGTGCAGAGGACAGAAGACAGCCGACGTCCAGGTCACCAGTGTGCCGAGGACAGAAAGAGACAGCCGACGTCCAGGTCACCAGTGTGCAGAGGACGAAAGAGACAGCCGACGTCCAGGTCACCAGTGTGCAGAGGACAGAAGAGACAGCCGACGTCCAGGTCACCAGTGTGCAGAGGACAGAAAGAGACAGCCGACGTCCAGGTCACCAGTGTGCAGAGGACAGAAAGAGACAGCCGACGTCCAGGTCACCAGTGTGCAGAGGCGGAGGAAGAGACAGCCGACGTCCAGGTCACCAGTGGTGCAGAGGACAGAAAGAGACATGCCGACGTCCAGGTCACCAGTGTGCAGAGGACAGAAAGAGACAGCCGACGTCCAGGTCACCAGTGTGCCGAGGACAGAAGAGACAGCCGACGTCCAGGTCACCAGTGTGCAGAGGACAGAAAGAGACAGCCGACGTCCAGGTCACCAGTGTGCAGAGGACAGAAAGAGACAGCCGACGTCCAGGTCACCAGTGTGCAGAGGACAGAAAGAGACAGCCGACGTCCAGGTCACCAGTGTGCAGAGGACAGAAGAGACAGCCGACGTCCAGGTCACCAGTGTGCAGAGGACAGAAAGAGACAGCCGACGTCCAGGTCACCAGTGTGCAGAGGACAGAAAGAGACAGCCGACGTCCAGGTCACCAGTGTGCAGAGGACAGAAAGAGACAGCGAGTCCAGGTACCAGTGTGCAGAGGAGGGAAGAGACAGCCGACGTCCAGGTCACCGTGTGCAGAGGAGGACAGAAAGAGACAGCCGACGTCCAGGTCACCAGTGTGCAGAGGACAGAAAGAGACAGCCGACGTCCAGGTCACCAGTGTGCAGAGGAAGAAAGAGACAGCCGACGTCCAGGTCACCAGTGTGCCGAGGACAGAAAGAGACAGCCGATATCCAGGTCACCAGTGTGCAGAGGACAGAAAGAGACAGCCGACGTCCAGGTCACCAGTGTGCAGAGGACAGAAAGAGACAGCCGACGTCCAGGTCACCAGTGTGCAGAGGACGGAAAAAGAGACAGCCAACGTCCAGGTCACCAGTGCGCAGAGGACAGAGACAGCCGACGTCCAGGTCACCAGTGCGCAGAGGACAGAAAGAGACAGCCGACGTCCAGGTCACCAGTGTGCAGAGGACAGAAAGAGACAGCCGACGTCCAGGTTACCAGTGTGCAGAGGACGAAAGAGACAGCCGACGTCCAGGTTCACAGTGTGCAGAGGGAGGGACAGAGACAGCCGACGTCCAGGTCACCGGTGTGCAGAGGGAGGGACAGAAAGAGACAAGCCGATGTCCAGGTCACCAGTGTGCAGAGGACAGAGACAGCCGACGTCCAGGTCACCAGTGTGCCGAGGACAGAAAGAGACAGCCGACGTCCAGGTCGCCAGTGTGCAGAGGACAGAAGAGACAGCTGACGTCCAGGTCACCAGTGTGCAGAGGACAGAGACAGCCGACGTCCAGGTCACCAGTGTGCAGAGGACAGAGACAGCCACGTCCAGGTCACCAGTGCGCAGAGGACAGAAAGAGACAGCCGACGTCCAGGTCACCAGTGTGGCGAGGACAGAAAGAAACAGCCGACGTCCAGGTCACCAGTGTGCGAAGGACAGAACGAGACAGCCGACGTCCAGGTCACCAGTGTGCGAGGACAGAAAGAGACAGCCGACGTCCAGGTCACCATTGGTGCAGAGGACAGAGACAGCCGACGTCCAGGTCACACAGTGCGCAGAGGACAGAAAGAGACAGCCGACGTCCAGGTCACCAGTGTGCAGAGGACAGAAAGGACAGCCGACGTCCAGGTCACCAGTGTGCAGAAGACAGAACGAGACAGCCGACGTCCAGGTCACCAGTGTGCCGAGGACAGAAAGAGACAGCCGACGTCCAGGTCACCAGTGTGCCGAGGACAGAAAGAGACAGCCGACGTCCAGGTCGCCAGTCTGCGTTCACCATATCAAATGCTTTTAAATAGTCTACATAAGCAACGTACAAGTTAAATCTCCGTCTATCATTTATACTATTCATCGTTGATACTAATGTTAAAAAAAAAAAATCAAGCGTGGAATGGCTTGTACGAAATCCTGCTTGCTCCTAGCATGTTTTATCTTCCCTTTCGGCCCAGGTATAGATACGCTCATTCAGAATGCTTGGAGAAACGTAAAGGTGTTCTCGAAAGCGATCTCCTACGATACTGGTCAAGGATAGCTGGATCACATGTCTTAAAGAGAGGGGATCATAACTGACCGTGAAGTCTGCTGAATTGCAACCAGAGTCGTACACTTTATTGAATAATTTCCTGCGATAAGGTTTAACAACACTGTCTGCTGCTTCAAGAAATTCCGCACAAAGTTTGTCTGTATCTGGGGTTTTGAGAGGAGAGAGAGAGAGAGAGAGAGAGGAGAGAGAGAGAGGAGAGAGAGAGAGAAGAGAGAGAGAGAGAGAGAGAGAGAGAGGTACCACCTCTCCTAGTCGTTCTGCCACAGACGGATTAACACCCCCCCAATACCCTGTTATCCAATACATTGTATGGAGTGATATGCCCCTCAATCATTGATTGATACAGTTTCAACAGGATAGCGATGTTTGTTACCTTCTTATAGGGCTATACGACGTCCTCAGTCTTCAGGACCAAATATGCCAGATATCCTGAGATTTGTCATCGATATATCAAAATCTCGTTTATCTGATGTGCTCTCTGGTTCAGAGGTTAAAGAAATACAGTGCTAGTAATACGACGGCAAATCTGTAGATGGTCTTCAAAGGTAAAGTTCTCAAATGGATACCGCTCCCTTTCTAACTAAATCTAATCAGCTGAACATAGACCTGGCCAGGGAAAGAAATCGGGAGGGGTGGGGGGGGTGGTGGGGAGGGGGGTGATGCCTGTGTTCCCATTACAGGGGAGGGGGGGGGAGGGAATGATGCCTGTGTTCCCATTACAGAGTTTTCCTTTTCTGAGTTTGTGGGGGTCAACAAAATAGATCTTGGGAGCCGAATACCTGATCTGAAGTGTATGATGGAAAAACAGTCAGGGTACCAACTGTCTGTATTACATCTGAAGTGTATGAAGGAATAACGGTCAGGATACCAGCTGTCTGTATTACATCTGAAGTGTATGAAGGAATAACGGTCAGGATACTGTCTGTATTACATCTGAAGTGTATGAAGGGAATAACGGTCAGGATACTGTCTGTATTACATCTGAAGTGTATGAAGGAATAACAGTCAGGGTACCAGCTGTCTGTATTACATCTGAAGTGTATGAAGGAATAACGGTCAGGATACTGTCTGTATTACATCTGAAGTGTATGAAGGAATAACGGTCAGGATACCAACTGTCTGTATTACATCTGAAGTGTATGAAGGAATAACGGTCAGGATACCAGCTGACTGTATTACATCTGAAGTGTATGAGGAATAACGGTCAGGATACTTCTGATTACATCTGAAGTGTATGAGGATAACGGTCAGGATACCAGCTGTCTGTATTAATCTGAAGTGTATGAAGGAATAACGTCAGGATACCAAACTGTCTGTATTACATCTGAGTGTATGACAGGAATAACGGTCAGGATACCAACTGTCTGTATTACATCTGAAGTGTATGAAGGAATAACGGTCAGGATACCAGCTGTCTGTATTACTCTGAAGTGTATGAAGGAATTAACGGTCAGGAATACTGTCTGTATTACATCTGAATGTATGAAGGAATAACGGTCAGGATACCAGCTGTCTGTATTACATCTGAAGTGTATGACGGAGATAACGGTCAGGATACCAACTGTCTGTATTACATCTAAGTGTATAGAGAATAACGGTCAGATACCACGTCTGTATTACATCTGAAGTGTATGACGGAATAACGGTCAGGATACCACTGTCTGTATTACATCTGAAGTTATGAGGAATAAACGGCAAATACCAGTGTCTGATAATCTGAAGTGTATGATTGAATAACGGTCAGGATACCAGCTGTCTGTATTACATCTGAAGTGTATGAAAGGTATAACGGTCAGGATACACGTGTATACACTGAAGTGTATGATAGGATAACGAGGAGACGTGTCTGTAGTCATCTACAGTGTATGAAGATAACGGTCAGGATACTGTCTGTATACATCTGAGTGTATGAGGAATAACGGTCAGGATACCAGCTGTCTGTATTACATCTGAATGATAAGATGATGGATAACGTCGGATACCACTGAGTGTATAGATACGGTCAGATTACGTGAACATCTGAAGTTAGGAATAACGGTCAGGATACCTAAAAGTGTTGATAATTACATCGAAGGGATGGTGAATAAACGGTAGGATACAGAATCGTATGACACTGAGTTATAGGAATAACGGTCAGGATACCAGCTGTCTGTATTACATCTGAAGTGATGACGAATAACGGTCAGGATACCAACTCTGTATTACATCTGAAGTGTAAGCGGATAACGTCGGATACACTGCTGTAACATCTGAAGGTATGACGGATAACGGTCGGATACACGTCGTATACTCTAAGTGTATGAGAATAAGGTCAGGATACAGCGTCCGTCTTACATCTGAAGTGTAGAGGAATAACGGTCAGGATACAGCTGTCTGATTAATCGAAGGTAAGGATAACGGTCGATACCAGTCTGTATACATCTGATGTATGACGAATACGGTCAGGATACCGTCTGTATATCATCTGAAGTTAGGGAATAACGGTCAGGAACAACTGTCTGTATTACATCTGAAGTGTAGATGGGAATACGGTTACGGATAACCAGGTCTGTAGATGAAGTGTTTGACCGGAATACGCAGATACCACTGTCTGTATTACTCTGAAGTGTATGAAGGAATAACGGTCAGGAATCGTTCTGATTACATCTGAAGTGTATACGATACGTCAGGATTATGGTTATCATTAAGTGTTATGACGGATAACGGTCAGAACAACTGTCTGTATTACACTGAGTTGAATGGTAGACGGAATAACGTCGATACCAACGTCGATACATCTGAAGTGTATGAGGAATAACGGTCAATACCACTGTCTGTATTACATCGAAGTGTATGAGGAATACGGTCAGGATACATGTCTGTTTACATCTGTGTAGGATAGGTCAGGATACCAAGTACTGTATATACATCTAAGTGTATGAATGGAATAAGGTCAGGAACAGACTGTCTGTATTACATCTGAAGTGTATGTGGATAACGGTCGATACAGTGTCTGTATTACACTGAAGTTATGATGGAATAACGGTCAGGATACCACTGTCTGTATACATCTGAAGTGTATGAGGAATAACGGTCAGGATACCACTGTCTGTATACTCTGAATGTATGATGAATAAACGGTCAGGAACCAAGTCTGTATTACATCTGAAGTGTATGAGGAATACGGTCAGGATACCAGTGTCTGTATTACTCTGAAGTGTATGATGGAATAACGGTCAGGATACCTGTCTGTATTACATCTGAAGTGTTGAAGGAATAACGTCGGATACCAGTGTCTGTATTACATCTGAAGTGTATGACGGAAAAAACGGTCAGATAACTGTCTGTATTACATCTGAAGTGTATTAAGTAGGTCAGTCACTTATATCGAAGTGTATACGGAAACGGTCAGGAACATGTCTGTTTACATCTGAGTGTATGAGGAATAACGGTCAGGAAAGCTGTTCATTAATTGAAGGTAAGCGGATAACGGTCAGGATACCAGCTGTACTGTATTACACTGAGTGTATAGAGAAAACGGTCAGAAGTGTCTGATACATCTGAAGTGTATATGAATAAATCGGGCAGGTACCTGCTGTATTACATCTGAAGTGTAGGGAATAACGGTCAGGATACAGTGTCGTTACACAGCTGAATGGGAGGAATAACGGTCAGGATACCATGTTGTATTACATCTGAAGTGTATGAAGGAATAACGGTCAGGACCACTGTCTGTATTACATCTGAAGTGTATGACGGAATAACGGTCAGGATACCAACTGTCTGTATTACATCTGAAGTGTATGACAGGAATAACGGTCAGGATACCACTGTCTGTATTACATCTGAAGTGTATGAAGGAATAACGGTCAGGATACCACTGTCTGTATTACATCTGAAGTGTATGACGGAATAACGGTCAGGATACCAACTGTCTGTATTACATCTGAAGTGTATGAAGGAATAACGGTCAGGATACCAGCTGTCTGTATTACATCTGAAGTGTATGAAGGAATAACGGTCAGGATACCACTGTCTGTATTACATCTGAAGTGTATGAAGGAATAACGGTCAGGATACCAGCTGTCTGTATTACATCTGAAGTGTATGAGGAATAACGGTCAGGATACCAGCGTCTGATTACATCTGAAGTGTATGAGGAATAACGGTCAGGATACCACTGTCTGTATTACATCTGAAGTGTATGAGGAATAACGGTCAGGATACCACTGTCTGTATTACATCTGAAGTGTATGACGAATAACGGTCAGAAACTGTCTGTATTACATTAAGTGTATGAAGAAAACGGTCAGATACCAGCTGTCTGTATACATCTGAAGTGTATGAGGAATAACGGTCGGATACACTGTCTGTATTACATCTGAAGTGTATGAAGGAATAACGGTCAGGATACCAGCTGTCTGTATTACATCTGAAGTGTGACGAATAACGGTCAGGATACTGTCGTATACATCTGAAGTGTATGAGGAATAACGGTAGGATACCAGCTGTCTGTATTACATCTGAAGTGTATGAGGAATAACGGTCAGGAACCATTCTGTATTACATCTAAGTGTATGAAGGAATAACGGTCAGGATACTGTCTGTATTACATGAAGTGTATGAAGGATAACGGTCAGGATAACTGCTGTATTACATCTGAGTGTGAGGAATAACGGTCAGGATACCACTGTCTGTATTAATCGAAGTGTAGAGAATAACGGTCAGGATACTGTCTGTATTACATCTGAAGTGTATGAGGATAACGTCAGATACCAGTGTCTGATTACATCTGAAGTGTATGAAGGAATAACGGTCAGGATACACTGTGTATAATTGAAGTGTATGAGGATAACGGTCAGATATGTCTGTATTAATCTATGATGAGAAACGTCAGGATACACTGTCTGTATACATCTGAATGTATGAGGATAACGTCAGACCAGCTGTTGTTTACTCTGAAGTGTAGAGAATAACGTAGGAACGCTTTACATGAAGTGGAGAAACGTCGGTACCAGCTCTGTTAATCTGAAGTGATGAGATACGGTCAGGATACAGTTTATACATCTAAGTGTTGAGATAACGGGGATACGGTACGGTCAGGATACTGTCTGTATTACATCTGAAGTGTATGAAGGAATAACGGTCAGGATACTGTCTGTATTACATCTGAAGTGTATGATGGAATAACGGTCAGGATACCAACTGTCTGTATTA
>CM065728.1:74003963-74028963 GCA_033310375.1 Conus canariensis | reverse complement strand
TTGCAGATTTCCTATCACTGTCTATTTCCACAGCTTCCTTATGAACTGCTCTGTTGAAATGTGCTGTGGAAATCCTTCAGATGAATTCAGCTCTCTGTAAAGTACAGCGTGATGAACAGAGAGCCACATCCAGCATAAAGAATTGCTGGCACCACTGATGGTTTCTCTGCTGTTGTGTAATATGATTGATCGGTGTTAGTTGCTTAAACTTACAACGTTTGCCCTGTAATTGGAAACACTGCTAAGTACATCGTGTATTCCTTATAGTTCCACAGTGATTAGACGTCTAGTCCACAGTATGATGTATGTATTTTTTTTTCCAGTGGACACACAAGCCACACAATGGAGCATTTTCAAAATGTCTGAAGGGCATGGAACGATCACTCTCGCTACCTCCCACCAGCCACAGCTTCCAAAAGACACACCAGAAGCACTATCAGCTATTTCCCCGACGAAATGCCAAAGGTAACCACGTGAGATTGTTGGGTAGTTCCCAGCACTCTGCAAAAGAGACCCCGAAATCTTCATTTAGAAATCCTCGACGTTATCCAAGAAACTCTCAAACCAATGGCCAAAACCAGAGCCCAGCCAAAAATGTCACTGTACTCACATCTGACATCCTCGCCTGTATGTTATCTGAGGGCCAACGACTCAACTTCCCGCCGTCAGCTATTGCCATTGACTTCCGTACGTCCCAGATCAACGTTGGTTATTTTCCACAAAACGTGTCTTCAGAATGCACTCTTGTATTCAGTTTGCTGGGCCCTGGCTGGGAAAGCATGCATGTTAACTTCCACTATCAGACTTGAACACGTGAAAACTCCGTCAAGATATACGAAAAGTATTTCACCATTCCGTCCACAACTTATCCACAGACAATGATAAAATGGAATAAAGTCGCGTGGACAGGGTGTGAGCCAGAATATGACCCGCTTCCTGTTTACGTCATCGTTAAAAACGAGGTGCGGATGGTGATTGGAGTGAATGACCTTAATGTGGTTTACATCATGGCCATGTTCATCAGCGTGAACTTATACACTCCACCTCAGCCTGTATTGAAATTCATTCATGTGTCACCGATCATTGGTACTTGAAGATTTTTTTTCACTCCTCAATTGCTAAATATGTCAATAGAAACAAAAACAGACTTACTGAACCAGCCGCCGTGGCGAAGTGGTTAGTGTCGCGAACTCCCGGCTGGGAGGTCGTGGGTTCGATTCCCATCAGAGTCATGTGGGATTTTTCTTCTCCGACCGGCTCCTACCCAGAGTTGAGTTTGCTACGGGCTCAGTTGGGAAGACTGGGACCACACAGTTGAGTTTCATCCACGAAATGGATGCGACTCTGAGAGTGTTGCTCAAATTTCCTGACCAACACTGCAGGTGTCTGTATCTCTCGGGCCTGTTGACGCCGGGATATATTATGAAAGGAAGCGTAGAGTACAGCCCTGTCACGCAGTCTCAGACCGAAATGGAAATCCGTAGCATCATCTTAATCATCCTCATTCTCATCGATCAGCATTAAAAAAAATGTCTCAAATTCTGTGGCCCTTCATGCCCTGCTCTCATGGTTACCTCAGTTCCGATGTCCTCTCCACGTCTGTGGCCTTGGTTTGGTCCCGTCGGGGTCACCGGTATCAGCGAGTCCATAGGGGTTGTCGTTGGACGGACGTGGTGGCGCCCTCCGGAGGGAGAGCTCACTCACGCCGGCTCCGCGACTAAGCAATTATTGTCGTCAGTAGGGGGCTTAGTAGGTGGCAGCGTATGTTGGATCAGAACAGGCGCCACTGAATACCACCGAAGTGACTCGGCAGCAGTGCAGTGTCTCCTCCGGTGGGTTGCCTCTTGACGAGTTGACATTGACTGCTCCCTGTGGATTGCCGGTGCCGGGGCTGCGGTGGGACTGACCGGGCTGTGGCTGTGGACGGGGTGTCGGAATGAGCGGCGTGGGTGCAATGCCACTGAGGTGGCACAGAAGATGGGACAGCAAAAAAAAAAAAAAAAAGAGAAAAAAAAAAGAAGAAAAGAATTACTGAGCCGCCAAACGAAGAATTTACAAATGACAAAACGGACACAATATGTTTCGACTTATGGGGTCTTCTTCAGGCACAACAAATCATATTCAAAACAACGGAAACAAAGGAAACAGATCACTCCTGTCTTTCATCTTGGTGCCGATGGAATGGAACTGAGGAAAAGAGAGAAGAGGTTAGGTTGGGGAAGACATAGATTAAAATCATAATAATTATAACAACAACAACAACAACAACAACAATAATAATAATAGAAAAAATAATAACAAAAACAATAATAATACTATAATGATAATAAGAATGATGACATTATGATAATACATGAAGAAGAGCAAGAAGGAGAAGAAGAAAAGAAGAATATTGATAGGCTATGGTCCCCCCCCTCCCCCCCCCCCCCCCCCCCCCCCCCCCCCCCCCCCCCACACACACACACCAAACTTGAGTCAGCATCTCATCACAGTTTTGTCAAACAACGCTTAAAAAAAAACAAAAAAAACACGTCACTCCACATGTCGTCTCACTGTTTCACCTTCCTGCCAGCCACACTAATCTCATTCTCACCACTACCACTACACAGATTCTGTTCCAAAGTAGTCTGAAACTTATGCTCGCACACATAGAAACACTCAACCTGTCCCTTGAATTTCCCTTTCATCTTCTGCAATACCTTGAACAACAAACTACAATCATCTTGCTCATAGCCACTGCTTCACGACTCAGACAGCTCCTTCATGCGCACAACCAACTCATTCACATCCACCACAGCCAAGTCGAGAAAGACACATTTTTTCATACTACACAACAAACACAAGATACATTTTCCAGACTGATGTTGCCACCAGTCACACAACACCGATCCTACCACCATCTTTAAACAACGCTGCCGCCTTGTTCATTGCATTCCTGACAGCCTCATGCTCACCAACAGTGAAAGATCAGTCCTAGCAACGAGCCTTATGTTCACCCCCACCCATTTCACCTTCCACGAACAGACAACCTTGACATCGTTTTTCTTTCCCTAAGAAACTGAGGTGCACTCGAAAATGAACCCATGCCCCCCACAAACAGACAGCTCGGATATTTCCAGCCACCTTATCGGAGCCTAGTCTTCTGTCAGCCACCCTATGGTACATCTAGATATGCGGAAGTCTACGTTAAAAAGTGCAGAACAGAGATGTCTAGAACACACCTCAGACCTGTCTAGTCTCCTGTCAGCCACCCTATGGTACATCTAGACATGTGGAAGTCTACGTTAAAAAGTGCAGAACAGAGATGTCTAGAACACACCTCAGACCTGTCTGGCACTCCAGCCTCTCACAGGGAGAACAAACAGCTCCCTAGTCATCAAGACAACGACAAGATAGTGTCATTAAATCAGGGGACAAGGGCAGTGCAGTGGTGTTTGGGGACAACCAGCTCTACGTATGCAGAGCACTGGGCAACTGCTTGACACTGATTTCTACAAGTCACTCACAATTTTACCTCTACCTCAACACCAGAAATCCATTTCAACCATAGTCGACCAGGACATCAAACAAAATAACTTACCAAACAAAGACTGATCATAACATCAGACGCCAAAGTGTACACTTTCTACTTATTACCCAACATACAGGAAACTGACACAAACTGCAGACTCATATTCTATGTTCGTAGTTGCCCTACAGAACGCAGGTAATGGTAGCCTGACTCTCTTCTCCAACCCATAGTGCAAAGCCTCCCCATATACCTCAAAGACACTGTTCAGACACACAACGTCATCAATATATTCCCTTCAGATCCCACTGTCCCTCTGTACACTTCCATTCCTCTCACTGATGATCTGATGGCCTGTCCTTTTTTAACAAACGGCCACGTAGCAAGCAACACCCTCCCACAGGTATACTGAAAAGACTTGCAGAACTAGTCCGCATTCTCAACACTGTTGAATTCAACGATCAGACATTTTCGCAATCAGCGGTGTTGCCCAGGGAACTAAAATGTGGACCACCTATGCCTGCTATGTTGCAACTGGAACACTGCCTACTACTTTCCAACACAGTCCCAACTCAAGAGCTCCACAAAAGGTACATTGATGATAGGCTAATAGCCACATTTATACCAGAACAGGCTTTTTTCATCTTCCTCAATTTTGTTCAGACCTTTCACCCATTGACCAAATTTACATATACCATTTGCCAGTCAGTCAACTTCCTGAAAAGTTCCATCTTCCTCGAAGACAGACACCAAAAACCACAGTTTTCTACAGACCCCACTGATATAATTATATTCATACCTGGACCTTATACCTTCCGACTACCCGTCTATGAAAAAACATTCAGTACTTGAATTCTTTCGCCTGTACTGACTGTACTCCAACAAAGATGATTTCACACTGCAAACAGTTAAATGTTTGATTTTTTCTTCACCAATCATGGGTACCTCGTACCGTCTTTAATGATGATCTCAGCCGCACCACAGCTGTGTCAAAAACAACTGCCTTGAAAGCCCACCTCCGAAAGTCAGACATAACGCCTGCGTGTTCTTCTACCCACACACACACTTTCCATCTGCAAGATCCTTAAGGCAAAGTGGCACACAGCACAAGTTCATTAACCAGTCTTAAAACCAAACTCATGATTACTTCCAAGGATGACAAAAACCGACAAGACCCACTTGTACCCTAAAAAATTGGACAAAATGTCCACACCTTAGTCACACGTTATCTGCTACTGCTCAAAGCCTAATCGCAGAATCTCTCCTTTCCAAGCCAGACACCATCCCCCATCTGCCCAAAGGCTCGTTCAAAGTTAAAGCCAATCTCTCCTTTCCAAGCCAGACACCATCCCCCATGGGCCCAAAGGCTCGTTCAAAGTTAAACCCAGTCACCAGCACAGACCAGCCACATTGCACTTCCACCATCCTCAACACAACATCAATCTTGGCACAGTCCAGGCGCTTTGGCAATCACAGAGTGACAACTTTGAGAGTATTATGCCGGAATTCCATCTTATTCCCAGACAGGGGACCCTCTTCCCACCTGGTATCAAAATCCAAAAATAGCAAGTAGCCGTGACCCCACAGCAGTAGGCCGCAGTACTTCACATACACACTACATACTAATTATTTACCCCATGTATATTGACAGATATTTCCCCTTTTCTTCTTCCTTCGCTGTCTTCATTTTTTTTTTGTGTTTACTAATGTATACTTTACATTTTCTTCACCAATGTATTCTTTACTTACCGATTTACCATAGACACTACAACACTAATTACTTATGTTATGTACACGTTACAGCTATTTTCTATTGTCTTTTTCATGTGCTGTCTTCATGCTTTTCATCAAACTCTACTCACTGATCTTTTCACACCCTGTTCTTCCTCTGAATTTCTTTCAAATACTTACATTTGTTTTACACATTTTGATTCTTTCTTTCTCCCCCTCCCCTCCCCCTCCTCTTTTTTGTGTCGTAGTATCATCATCATTATCATCATCTGCCCTCTAACCTCGTCTGTGCAGTTTTTCATCCAAGACACATTCTGCACTAAGATAAAAAAAAAAAAACCTGTTTGTTCGTCCTTTGTTTCCATGATTTTGAACGTTGTTTCTCCTACCTAAAGAAAATCCATGGGTGTAAACACGTTGCGTCTGTTTTGTAGTTTGTTTGTTCCTTCAACTGGTGGCTGTGTAAGTCTATTTTTGCTACTTATGCTTCAATTTCCGTCTGCAGTCTCGCCTTTTGTGAAACCTGAATATGCCAATGAATCGATTGCATAGACAGAATGTTCAACATGTATGACTTAACTTCATGCGTGCAAGGTTGGTATATCAATGCACTGCTAGAGGCGTGGTCCTGCAAGGTTGGTATATCAATGCACTGCTAGAGGCGTGGTCCTGCAAGGTTGGTATATCAATGCACTGCTAGAGGCGTGGTCCTGCAAGGTTGGTATATCAATGCACTGCTAGAGGCGTGGTCCTGCAAGGTTGGTATATCAATGCACTGCTAGAGGCGTGGTCCTGCAAGGTTGGTGTATCAATGCACTGCTAGAGGCGTGGTCCTGCAAGGTTGGTGTATCAATGCACTGCTAGAGGCGTGGTCCTGCAAGGTTGGTATATCGATGCACTGCTAGAGGAGTGGTCCTGCAAGGTTGGTGTATCAATGCACTGCTAGAGGCGTGGTCCTGCAAGGTTGGTATATCAATGCACTGCTAGAGGCGTGGTCCTGCACAATCAGGAAGCTATCAACTGATCAAAGACAGTGATTTACACAACCCTCTGACTCGGAAATCATTTCACACAGATTAAATCTCTAAAATGTTTTATTTCAAAATTGATAGACACTTTGGAAGTGGATATCAACATAAATCAGGTAGCAAATGAAGTATATCATTTGATACTGTTAGCAGTACTTCTTGGGCAGCCAGTTAAAAATCTCACGAACTGATCTGACTTCAACATAATAACTAACTGACCAGTGAACTTAATGGTTGATTACGAATGCCAAGAAACAAAACGGGGAATATGTCATGGAAATTTCGGACATTGTCATGCTGGTACCCTTTGCCAACCCATGTTTTACAGACAATAAGGGAGGGCTGCCCCACTGAGGGTCGTTGAATTTACTTGGCTGGCAGATATTCTGTTGGGTACATTTGTCCAGAAACACAGCTGTGTATGCAGTATAGAGGAGTAAGGGTTTCTTGCAGTAACACGTTGGGCATCTCCTTTATGTCAGTTTGCTTTGTACCCGGGGTCAGCACGCTCAGTCCTGACTTATGGTCAGATCCGCTTGTCAAAATACACAAAACCCATTGGACAACCAGGTCCTCATGAGAAGCTCAGGCAGGATGGTGAGAAGATCAGGAGACTGGTCCGTGGCTGCAAGTATGGCTGTGCAGAGGTGCCATGCTCACCGGATGCAGAGATCTTAGCAGTGAGTAACAACGCCATTCACCAGGTCTTAGAGCCAGTGGCGTTCCTGCACCCCCTTCCTCTTCATCACTGTGATCCATATGTGATGGTGAACCATGGAGGTTTCCAGAATGATGATCTACTTTGAGTCAGCCCTTGTTCAACTGTCTGATGCTCTCCAGACAGTAGTAACAACAGGTTTCCTTCTGATATCTGTGGAAGATGGGGATTGTGCTGTATTCATTTTCTTATCCACCGTCCTTGACACAATCCTCACTCACAGAAGGTGGATCAGTGACGATATCAGCTTCACCAAGGGCATCCTACTCTTCTGGTGTGGAATCAACCTGATGAAGAGTGAATAACGTGTTGAGTATCAGCGAACACCCCCCTCCCTCCCCTCTTGTGCCCACCGTCCAATTTTCAGGATGACAAATCTAACACCCGCATATAGGCTCAAGTTTTCAACAGTTCCACCGAGAAACAAAACCAGGTTGTGTTATGAACTTCATTCTTTTGCGTGTTCTTACTGCCAAGCAAAATGTATTTTACATAGAAATGGCAACCTTAACTGTTAACTGTTTTGCTTGCTGACGCTGTGGCAACATTTCTAGCCCCTGTGTTTACCACAACGGGATGATATCCCTATGAGACAGTACCCATCTGCAGGTGATTCTCCCGGCGTTCCCTGAGAAGTTGAGTCACAATAATGCACATGTTGAGTTATAGTCAGTGAAATGCACATCGTCCAAATGGAGGGTGGGTGTAGATGAGTGAAAGGGGTATCTGTGTTTCAGAATAATGTGTGAAGCTGTGGTAAGCAATAATTAATGTAAAAGATACACACAGTTTAAGTGGAGCATCAACAGCAGACTTCTCTTTTCTTGTCTGTGAAGTTGTGTCTCTCCGTTGCGTGAGCGTGACTCTGACAGCTACTGGCCAATGACTCTAGGCAATGTTTGTGGTCACTACTCATTTGCGTGAGTTCTGACAGCTACTGGCAATGATCACATAGCAATGTGTGTGTGGTCACTACTCATATGTCGGAGTGCTGAAGCTATGGGCAATGGACTCTAGGCAATTGTGTGTGTGGTCATACTCATATTGTCGTGAGTCCACAGCTAAATGGCCAAGTGACTCTAGCACTGGTGTGTGTGGGCACTACTCATTGTGCGTGATCTGACAGCTACTGGCCAATGACTCTAGGCAATGTGTGTGTGGTCACTACTCATTTGTCGTGAGTCTGACAGCTACTGGCCAATGACTCTAGGCAATGTGTGTGTGGTCACTACTCATTTGTCGTGAGTCTGACAGCTACTGGCCAATGACTCTAGGCAATGTGTGTGTGGTCACTACTCATTTGTCGTGAGTCTGACAGCTACTGGTCAAGGACACTAGGCAATGTGTGTGTGTGGTCACTACTCATTTGTCGTGAGTCTGACAGCTACTGGCCAATGACTCTAGGCAATGTGTGTGTGGTCACTACTCTTTTGTCGTGAGTCTGACAGCTACTGGCCAATGACTCTTGGCAATGTGTGTGTGTGGTCACTACTCTTTTGTCGTGAGTCTGACAGCTACTGGCCAATGACTCACACACACACACACACACACACACACACACACACACACACACACACACACACACACACACACACACAAGCATTCTTTGTTCAAGGGCAAACAACTAAAGCTTGTGCACAAATTTTATTTCAGCGGGGAAAAAAGAGACAAAGAAACATACTATTTGAAAATCATACTTGAACCAATAGCCTAAACTAATAGCCCTCTTTGTTTACGCTAAAATTTGATCAGTGTGCCTGTTTATCGTTAAGGGAAGTAGCAAAACGTATCAACAATAACGACAACTCATGAACGAACGAACGAACGAACGAAATTTGTTTAATGAGGGAAAAGAATAAGCACATGGCAGGCTTATTTGCATCTTGCCCTCAAAAATGAAAAAGAAACATTTCAAACACAAAAGCCACCCTCCACACCCCAACCATTAACCAAACATCCACCTGTCGCACAATCCTTCCCAAGCAATAATAATAGCAATAACAATAGTAATGAATGATAATGATTAAAAACGATAACATTACAATTCAAATATAACACCATGCGCACATATATACATATGCATTGTCAAACATTACATCTATCGAATAGCATGATCTGAAAAAGATAGAAATACAGAACACATAATAATCACACATATAAATCAACACGATAGTAAATCAATATTAAAACCTAGAATGTGTTCCGGAAGGGGGCTTACAACACACATTTTTGCGCCCTCCAGATACGCACGCAATTCCCCTTTCCTCTCTATCCTGTGTTCTCTGCAAACAATTCCATCCTCGCCCCTCGTCACAAACACCCCACCTCACCCCATCTACCTCTCCGTTCACAACCAACCCTGCTCAAACAGAGAGAGAGAGAGAGAGAGAGAGAGAGAGAGAGAGAGAGAGAGAGAGAGAGAGAGAGAGAGAGGCCGGATATAAAAGTAAATATTCACTTACCATAAGGATCAGGAGATGCTGTTCATGTATTGCGTCATAAGGTGTGTTTGATATTTGTTTTTAAATACTCGAGGCTTGTATTTACATCGAATGAAGTTATAACAGAATTCCATAAGCAGCCACCAGAGTACAACAAGCTTGATTTAAACAGATCTATTCTCGGAAGAGGTACTTTTATCTTGTAAACATGACGAATCTTCTTCATTTCGAATCTATTTTTCAAAGCCATAGGGGCACGGTCGGACATTATATTAAACATAAAGATAGCTTTATTGTAAACTAGCTTCCATTTTAGAGGCAGAATTCCTAAATGTTTATATTCTGAGAAAGTAGGGGAGGAGGACTTCAGGAGGATCAGTTTAATGGCACGTCTATGTAAACTGAATAAAGGTTTTAAAATATCACTAGCGGAATCCCATATTGTTGAGGCATAGTTTATGTAAGATTCAACATAGGCATGAAAGAACAACTTACGGCTATGTTGATCTGAAAAGTGTTTCATTCTGGAAAGCTGGTAAATCTTTCTGGACACAGTTTTACATAATAACGCAATATGATTCGACCATAACAGATTGTTATCAATAATAACACCTAGGATCTTATGGTGATCAACTTCCTCGAGATTTTCTCGATCAATACAAAGGTAATGATTGCTACAAGAAAGATTTTGACGTTTTTGTCTGGTAGTAATTAATAAGTATTTAGTTTTTTGGGGTGGAGTCGCATATGATTAAGTTCAGACCATTCAGATAACTTGTTGATACTTTCTTGTAAGGAGATAAAAATGCTATCTAATCTATCGTGACAGGTGTGGATAGTGGTATCATCGGCAAACATCTCACATAAAGTTGTAAAAAACAGAGGTAGATCATTTATATATATATATATATATATATATATATATATATATATATATATATATAAAATAGTATTGGCCCAAGGACTGAGCCTTGAGGGACGCCGTACTTAACAGGTAGAATGGAAGAATTTGATCTATTTACCGAAACACACTGTTTCCTGTCTGAGAGAAATGAAGATAGAAGTTCCAAAGCGTTGTCAATTAGGCCATAGATCTTTAATTTCTCAAGTAGAAGACTGTGGTCGATGACATCAAATGCTTTCATAAAGTCTACTACTAGAACAGCTGTGATTTTATTATTGTTTATGTTAGTAAGCCACTGGTCAACAAGATTAGTTAATGCTGTGTGGCAAGAATGGTTGGCCCTGAATCCGGACTGGTTTGGATGAAACAGATCGAAGGAGTTGAAATGATTAAGAATGTGTTTGTTTATGTGATCTTCCAAAGGTTTAGAGAGTATAGACAAGATGGAGATGGGTCTATAATTTGAGGGATCAGCATAGTCACCTGATTTATAGATGGGTATAACTTTAGCAACTTTAAAAGCTTTTGGAATATAATTTTTGGAAAGGCATAGGTTGTAGATGTAGGTAAGCGTTTCGACGATTACTGGGGCTGACAATTTCAAGATTTTCCATCAATGCCATCAAGACCACTTGTGTTACTTTGTTTTAGGCTACTAAGAGATTTATACACTTCATGCACACCCATAAATGGTATATTTGAAAGAGAGGATATATTTCTAGAATTACAAAAGTCCTGAAGAATATCCAATTCATTTTCTGACGTTCTGTTTATTTTTATTGTTGAGTTAACTATGTCACAAAAATGTGAATTCAAGACATCAGATGATAAATCTTTTGGCGAGGTAGTATGACCTTTAACATTTTTATTAGTAAGCTCGTTTATCGCTTTCCAAATAGATCTGTTATCTGCTTTAGAAGAAATAAGATTTTGAAAATACTTTTTCTTTGACGATCGTTTTAGGTAATTGACTAAGTTTCTTTGTTTTTTTATAGGAATCTCGACTCCCTGACACTAACAGCGACTCTCTTAAGTCGGTAGCAGTGTCTATATCTTTAGTTATCCAGGGTTTTTTTTAGGATTGTTACTAACACGCATTGTTTTAAATGGGGCATGCTTATTATAAACATTAAGGAAACTATGATACCAGACTTCTAAAGCCTCGTCGGGGTCTGTGAATTGATAGACCGTGGAAAGGAATGAGTTCATTAAATCCCGCTGAAAGGAGTCATTGTCAAATTTTGAAAAGTTTCTGTAGGTAATTATCTTGTGGAAATTTTTTGGAACTTTAACTCCTCGCTTGGACCACGTAAAACACACTGGAGAATGGTCGCTACAACCGAACGTCGGTGAGCATATTTCTATCATGGTGTTAACTGAAGAAGTATATATATGGTCAATAAGTGTTTGGGAGATAGCGGTGACTCTTGGTTTGTCTATTAGTTGGTCGAGGTTAAATGATTTGTAAGTTTCTGTCCAAGATTTGTTCGATTTTAGTAAATCAATATTGAAATCACCTAGTAATATATTTTTGTAAGAGAATAAGGATGCTTCCTCGATCATTAAAGAGAATTCATCTATCCAATCAGTTCGCTCCGCCGGGTTTCTATATATAAAGCTTTTAAGAATAGGTTTCGATTTTTTCAGCTGTAATGCGATCCATAACGATTCTACTTGATATTTTTCTAGAGAAGAGATTTGCTTAAAGTTTAAACTTTGATGAATATATATAATAAGACCCGTTTCTCTAAATTTGGATGGGTCTTTGCGCACTACATTATAACCTGGTATTGTTAGTTCTGAGTCGGACACTTGGTGAGATAACCTTGTTTCCGAAAAGCCGAATATGTGGAAGCTTTTACCATGATTGAAAAGAATATCAGATACATCATTAAGCTTATTTTGTAAATGACAAACATTCAAAAAACCTACTCGTAGGCCATCAGCAGATGGCCACTCGTTACGTGTTACTTGCATGGTACAGTAACAAAACAAAAGAGGAAAACAAAGAAATAGCAGCCAAGTACAAATATAATACGCAATAATAAACTTGAGGTACATCTAGAGATGACCTGAGCAGTAGCCTCTATCTCCATGCAAACTGGACATGTCTGCTCTTCAGTGGTATGAAAGCATGCTGTTTGGGGACACAAATCCACTCTTTTATCACATCTGCTCAGTGAGGTATGTGAACTGTCACTTTAACAACACCATTTCCAGTATGTCGTTCTCTCCGTAGACAGGCAAGGATTAATCCCATCTACCCAACAAAGGGAGTAGAGTTTTGTGTGTATGACCGTTTTATTTTATCCCGCCATTAAGGCAGTCATACTCCAACTTCGGGGAAGGTGCATGCTATGTGTAACATGTCATCCATACCAACGGCCAAACTGGCCTTCTCTTCCGAAAGTTGGTGATGGGAGCTTCGTGTGTGCAAGATGTTATGCGTGCGTTCACACACGGAATCTCGGTTTATAGTTTCATTCGAAGGACTGTATGGGAAATGGAGTCAGAGCCAATGTTAACTCCGAGGGGAAAAAAACCCTGTACCAAAACGGCCCGGCGGAGATAAGAAACCCACAACCCCAGGATCACCAAGATTACAAGTCCGGCACTCTACCACTGGGCTATTCCGGCCCCCAGAACAAATCAATCAAAGCTTACACGTGAAAAAAAAAAACTCAGCATGGCCATGAGTGTCGATAAAAAAAGAAAATGCAGACATCGCACATAGCGAGTCGCGACAATAAAAGTGCAGTTTTTCAAGCCAAGCCAGTGCTTATAAAAATTGGAATGAAATTTCAGAACCGAAATACAGAAAAACTCCCCTCTCCCTTTAAAAACAAACGAACAAAGCAAACAGACAAAGAATCGAAGCGGTGAACTGATCAAGATTTAAAAAGGAAACAAACAAATTAGAACACAATCTGCGCCATGGGATTAGAAAGGAAACATTCCCACCGGTGTAAGATCGTACTGCGTCACATTGTGGACGGTGTCCCGAACAGCTGTGAGAATCACTCAGTGAAATGAATGAAGGTTGACAATTGGGCAAAAGTTAACCAGGAGCTGGTAATGTGTAGCGATCACTGAATACGTACTCAGGAGGAGTGAAGGAAGAAAGAATAAGGTATAGCCAAAAGATGGCCTGGAGACGTTGACCAGACAGCTGGCTTTGAACGGAAGGGGAACGCGCCTGTGACCTGCAATTACCAGCCCCCCCCCCCCCTCCGTGCTGTGGCAGCACTAGATGTCTTAAAGTAAAGGAAACCAGAGAGAGTTCCTGGGTAGCTGAGGCAGCACCTGCCTATCTCCAGTGGCTGGAAAATTTAGACGAGAAGTGGGCAGCGACTGCGGCAGTCGTGGAAGAAGTTCATGAGTTGAACGAACGTCGTGCTGGTCTGTCATGATTACTTATTGTCCCCCTGGGTTGTGTCTTGGACATTTTTCTGAATTGTAAGCCATCTCATTGGTTTTGGAAGCTGGTGAATTGTCTCTCCACTGGAAGGAGAGAATCATTGAAAAGATTTTGACTATGAATTAACGTTGTGTGAATTGTCTCCCCAGTGGGAAGGAGAGGATCACCGATAAAAAAATGATTATAACTGAATGATATGTGGAATATTTGTCCCTCCTCTAGGAAGGAGTGACTGAATGAAGAAATTGTAAAAGAAATATCGTGTATTGATCAAGCATTATTTTGGATTGTGTTGCTGATCATTGTTCAGAACATTGTCCCCCAGTAAGGAGGGGGAGAAGAAAAGGAAAGTGTAGTTGCGCCTTCTGGTTGTCTGGAGTGATTGCGTGCGCACGAGGTAAATGCTATCATGAGTTCTTGCGTGCATTTGTGCTATTGTGAAAAGTAGTAGTAGTAGCAGTAGTAGTAGTGGTAGTAATAGTAGTAACAGTAGTAATAGTGGTACTGGTAGCAGCAGTAGCAGTAGTAGTATAGTAGTTCATTTTACGTCTTTTCAAAAACATCATGTGATATTAGACGAAAGGGTCATCATCTATACAAAAAACAACAACAAACGATACAGGAAACAGTATACAGGTTACTTTCAGTACCTTATTCTGACAGAAATCAGCGTAAAGGTCGGCCAAAAAAAAAAACCCCAAACAAACAATTAAAAAAAAAGTGCTCCTTTCAGTGATTATTTCTTTTCATGGGAAACAGAGTTACCGCCAAAGGAAGCCCAGGGCACGTAAAGAAATGACAATTTTCGCTGCATTCACACTAAATCCAGCCAGTTGGTGACATGTTGACAGCCATTTGCCGTCAGCTGGACACAACCCCCACCCTGTCAGAAACTGCCCGCTGCCATCAACTATATGATGCCAGCCAGTTAAGCAATGAAACGTTCGCACTCATCCCCCAAAAGTAGACCTATCTTTCTTCTTCTTTTTGATGTGTTTGAAAAGCCGAGTTAAACAGACTGAAAAATCAAAGAGCAAGAGAGTGACGGGGTTTCACTTGTGGCTGCTGGCCTGCTGGCTGTGCAGAAAGTTACACAACGGACTTGACTTTTCGGGGGCTAGGCAATATACCGTGTTGCTGATAATATTTCTTTGTGATGATTTTTGTTATTACTTTTATCCAAAATGATGAATCCTTTTGGACGGCTATGATGAATCTCTCTTTGACCATCCTGAATGAAGGGCACTCACTGCTAACTTCTTTAATTAACTCCCTTGGATCAGGCAGCCATCTGTTACGAAGCAAATCTGCTGTCTGGTGGTGAATGACACTGTGTCTGGTATTGAATGAGGTCGTTATCTCCCCTGGGGGAGACCAGAACGACGTGTGCACAGTTTACGACTAGCAGATGGCGGCCATGGGGTGGGGACAGTGTCAACACAGCCCGAGAGTAACGACAGGAGAACAACTCCTGCTGGTCCTCCAGTGTAACCACAGGAGAACAACTCCTGCTGGTCCTCCAGTGTAACGACAGGAGAACAACTCCTGCTGGTCCTCCAGTGTAACGACAGGAGAACAACTCCTGCTGGTCCCCCAGTGTAACGGCAGGAGAACAACTCCTGCTGGTCCTCCAGTGTAACCACAGGAGAACAACTCCTGCTGGTCCTCCAGTGTAACGACAGGAGAACAACTCCTGCTGGTCCTCCAGTGTAAAGACAGGAGAACAACTCCTGCTGGTCCCCCAGTGTAACGACAGGAGAACAACTCCTGCTGGTCCTCCAGTGTAACGACAGGAGAACAACTCTTGCTGGTCCTCCAGTGTAACGACAGGAGAACAACTCCTGCTGGTCCTCCAGTGTAACCACAGGAGAACAACTCCTGCTGGTCCTCCAGTGTAACGACAGGAGAACAACTCCTGCTGGTCCTCCAGTGTAACCACAGGAGAACAACTCCTGCTGGCCCTCCAGTGTAACCACAGGAGAACAACTCCTGCTGGTCCTCCAGTGTAACGACAGGAGAACAACTCCTGCTGGTCCTCCAGTGTAACCACAGGAGAACAACTCCTGCTGGCCCTCCAGTGTAACCACAGGAGAACAACTCCTGCTGGTCCTCCAGTGTAACCACAGGAGAACAACTCCTGCTGGTCCTCCAGTGTAACCACAGGAGAACAATTCCTGCTGGTCCTGAATCCGCACCTCTGAGGACGTAGAACATTGACAGAGGTGACTGACGAGAGGTGACTGACGAGAGGTGACTGACGAGAGGTGACTGGACAGAGGTGACTGGACAGTGGTGACTGACGAGAGGTGACTGACGAGAGGTGACTGACGAGAGGTGACTGGACAGAGGTGACTGGACAGAGGTGACTGGACAGAGGTGACTGGACAGAGGTGACTGACGAGAGGTGACTGACGAGAGGTGACTGGACAGAGGTGACTGACGAGAGGTGACTGGACAGAGGTGACTGACGAGAGGTGACTGGACAGAGGTGACTGGACAGAGGTGACTGACGAGAGGTGACTGGACAGTGGTGACTGGACAGAGGTGACTGGACAGAGGTGACTGACGAGAGGTGACTGGACAGAGGTGACTGACGAGAGATGACTGGACAGAGGTGACTGGACAGAGGTGACTGACGAGAGGTGACTGGACAGAGGTGACTGGACAGAGGTGACTGACGAGAGGTGACTGGACAGAGGTGACTGGACAGAGGTGACTGACGAGAGTGAATGGACAGAGGTGACTGGACAGAGGTGACTGGACAGAGGTGACTGGACAGTGGTGACTGGACAGAGGTGACTGACGAGAGGTGACTGGACAGTGGTGACTGGGACAGAGGTGACTAGACAGAGGTGACTGACGAGAGGTGACTGGACAGAGGTGACTGACGAGAGGTGACTGGACAGAGGTGACTGGACAGAGGTGACTGACGAGAGGTGACTGGACAGAGGTGACTGACGAGAGGTGACTGGACAGAGGTGACTGGACAGAGGTGACTGGACAGAGGTGACTGGACAGAGGTGACTGACGAGGTGTGACTGGACAGAGGTGACTGGACAGAGGTGACTGACGAAGAGGTGACTGGACAGAGAGGTGACTGGACAGAGGTGACTGACGAGGTGAATGGACAGAGGTGACTGGACAGAGGTGACTGGACAGAGGTGACTGGACAGAGGTGACTGAGATGACTGACGAGAGGTGACTGAGATGTTGGCGAGAGGTGACAGGACAGAGATGTCTGGCGAGAGGTGACAGGACAGAGGTGACTGACAAGAGGTGACTGGCGAGAGGTGACTGGCGAGAGGTGACTGGCGAGAAGGTGACTGACGAGAGGTGACTGGACAGAGGTGACTGACGAGAGGTGACTGACGAGAGGTGACTGGACAGAGGTGACTGACGAGAGGTGACTGACGAGAGGTGACAGGACAGAGGTGACTGACGAGAGGTGACTGACGAGAGGTGACTGACGAGAGGTGACTGACGAGAGGTGACTGAGATGACTGAAGAGGTGAATGGACAGAGGTGACTGACGAGAGGTGACTGAGATGTCTGGCGAGAGGTGACAGGACAGAGGTGACTGACGAGAGGTGACTGACGAGAGTGACTGAAATGACTGGCGAGAGGTGACTGACGAGAGGTGACTGACGAGAGGTGACTGAGATGTCTGGCGAGAGGTGACAGGACAGAGGTGACTGACGAGAGGTGACTGACGAGAGTGACTGAGATGACTGGCGAGAGGTGACTGACGAGAGGTGACTGACGAGAGGTGACTGAGATGTCTGGCGAGAGGTGACAGGACAGAGGTGACTGACGAGAGGTGACTGACGAGAGTGACTGAGATGACTGGCGAGAGGTGACTGACGAGAGGTGACTGAGATGACTGAAGAGGTGACTGGACAGAGGTGACTGACGAGAGGTGACTAACGAGAGGTGACTGACGAGAGCTAACTGTCATTCTCGATCCGAACAGAGGACAGCTGGACTCTAGTGATGAGTTCAAAGTTTTCCCTTCCAGCAGAATATTCACAACTCAGTTTTCAAACGACCCTTACCAAGGTCCCCAAATGCGACGTGTCCTTCAACTCCACGACAAATCATAGACCACTTTCCTAAACGTCTCCACCCTCAGAAGCCATGTTCATGAAATAGTCGGAGAAGCAGGGAGTAGCACAGCCAGTTACAATGCATGGGGTATGATTGGAAGTTAGACAAAAATGACGTAGTGTAACCAATCAAAATCCATGGAACGTTCTGCTCTTAATTTCTGAAAGCCTTTTGCACCTTCCATGGAACGTTCTGCTCTTAATTTCTGAAAGCCTTTTGCACCTTCCGAAAAGTTCTGAACTCCCAGGAGTCTGTCGCAACTGAACGAACATCCGGTTTGCGATCCAAGTTCGATCAGGTTCGCTAAACTGGCCACAGCTCGATTGGCGGTGAAAAATAGCTCAACACAATTATTCTGCCAACAGGTTGGGTTCGCGCTAAGGGAAGTAACTGTACGAAAGATCTCCTATAATGGAAATCAGTCTGTGTCATCTCGCCGGAGACTGACATCAATCGGTGGCTGCACCACCTACATTTCTCTCCGCGATTTGTAGGTACACATTTTTTTTATTCGATAGGGCCGAAACAGCCGAGTTAACAAGGGCTGTGGAAATAAACAGTTTAACTTTCAGACAAAATGATTGCTAAAATCGACTTCACTGCCACTTAAATCGACTTCACGGCCAGTCCCATTAAAAGAGAAACTACGGTTCGTCGTTACTTCGCGCTTTAGATTCGCGAACCCATGATACGTTCAACTCAGAACGTCCTCCAAGAAACCCCCGGAATCATTATGTCGCTATTGCCATTTGGCAATTTTGCTTACATGGAACAATCCTATATAACATCTAAAGCAAAGCAAAACTTAAAGGTAATGTAAAGTAACCAACAAAGTGTGGCACACTTTTTCTGTTGCTAACAGCGGGTCATCTTCTGCATGGCATGCATATTGTTAAGCCCACGGCGCCGAGCAACACGGTATGAATTTGATTTTGGAAAGGAAATTTGATAAATGTGTAGTTCAAGCAGATTTTAAAAATCCGTAACTCGAAAACACACACACACACACACACACACACACACACACACACACACACACACACACACACACACACATACACACACACACACACACAAAACCGACGAGGAAGCGTGCAGATGACTTATCACAAAAAGGTGATTTCAATAATATTAACTCTTTACTATAGCGATGTGTGTAACTGTCAGTCATCTTTGATCACATAATGTTAAATAGTACAACAACACCAAACCCAAAAATCCAATCAGATTCAAAACCATCCTAAGACTATCTTTGTATAGTTTTAATAACAAAAGTACGGCCCAAACCATGTCACAACCAATTTTCCCCGCAACAGTGGAATGGCTTTAAAAAGATTCGCCCTTTATTTCCTGAAATAGTGGGAAATACTTAGTTGTGAGACGCTGTTTTCAGAACTACAGGAGATATTGACCCTTACACACAGACACAGACACACACACACACACACACACACACACACACAACACACACACACACACACCGAATAAATGGAAAAAAGAATCCTTCCAAAAAGCTGAAAACGTCACATTTTCATGAATTATTTTTCGATTAAGCCAAAACATCCAATGTCATTTTATTGAATGTTTGGGCATTTGACTTAACAATATTACCTATTCAACCACGCCAATGACCCATATAAACTTGCTGTGTTGACTGTTTTCAACCTTGTTTGACTATTTTACGAAGTGTTTTACCAACTGGAATGTGACTTCGTATTATAGCGTTACCATAATTACATTACTACAACGATTACCACCACTGCCAAAAATAGTTTAAGAATAAGAATAACAATAATAATAATGGCACAACAACAACAGCAATAACAACTGCTATAAATCAGAGCTTAATCTAGGATTTTTCAAAAAGGGGGGCAGTCCCCCCCTCATATCAAAAAAGGGGGGCACCCCCCCCCCCCCCCCCTCCTCCAGGGCGACTTCTTCAGCCAATCGTCTTGAAACCGGTGTTCCCTTGCACTGGCACTCTTTTCGGGCTGCTTCTCCGAGCTTTTGGATGTAGTCGCGGTTTCTTCATGATCTTCTCCACCCTCGCATGGCACAGAATTTTTTTTTCACTTTTCCTCCACGAAAGTCGAAGTCAAATAGGGTGGGTGCACGCTTCGTTTTGGAAAATATCCAATATGGCGCTTTAAACTCTCGCAACTTCTCGTCGGTGATCAAGAAGGAGGAGATGAACGCCGCCGATTGGTTGATTTACACTAACAGCCAATGAAATATCAAGAAATCGTTCGCTCCTGCTCAGTCCTAGTTTCAGTTTTTTCAAGCAGACGACAAACGAGCGCCCGCAATGATCAGTGAACAGGGCGGGCAGTCCTGCAACTGTGCGGGAGTCTGCCCGCGTTAAGACTCGATAATTGCGGGAAGGAACAGATTTTCAGGGGATTGTACCAATCCCGCACTCTAGATTAAGCTCTGTAAATACTACTGTTACTACTGCTGCTGCTGCTGCTGCTGCTGCTGCTGCAGAGAAGTCAATTTTATACACTGCGCTGTTTTGTCTCCTCCAGTGTAACCGATCATTGACGAACAACTGTACCTGACGTACACGTTCATGTACATGTAACAGCGACCGTCAGCAAACAATACATATGTTGATACTTGGGAATCTCAAGGGAGATCCGTCAGCAAACAATACATATGTTGATACTTGGGAATCTCAAGGGAGATCCGTCAGCAAACAATACATATGTTGATACTTGGGAATCTCAAGGGAGATCCGACAGCAAACCTGTCACACACAGATCATAGATCTCAATGGAGATCAGCCAGCAAACCTCTCTGTTACACGTACACATCACAAAATGCAATAGACATAAGTCAGCAGCCCTGTCACACATAGATTATGAAAGTCAATGCAGCAAACCTCTCTGTTACACATACACATCACAAAATGCAATAGACATAAGTCAGCAGCCCTGTCACACACAGATTATGAAAGTCAACGCAGTAAACCTCTCTGTTACACATGCACATCACAAATGCAATAGAGATTAGTCATCAGCCCTGTCACACATAGATTATGAAAGTCAATGTAGATCAGCTGGCAAACCTCTCTATCTCTCCCTCTCTCTATCTCCGTCCTCTCTCTCTCTCTCTCTCTCTCTCTCTCCTCTCTCTCTCTCGCTCTCATCATCATCATCATCATCATCATCATCATCATCATCATCATCATCATTATCATCATCATCATCATCATCATCATCATCATTAAACTCAAAACAGACCAGCCAGCAAACTTACCATGGCTGGATGATAACACTGAACGGAGGTCGGCCTGAAAAACTGTCACACACAGATAGCAAACTCCCGGGAGATCAGCTGTCAAACTTTTACTGACAGATTATAAAACTCAACGGAGATAAGCCATAAAGTTATTGACACATATAATAAAACTCGATGAAGATCAGGCAGCGAACTTGACACACAAGTTATAAAACTAAATGGAGATTAGCCAGCAAACCAGTCATACATACACACACACACACACACACCCTAGAAACCCTGTTAGAGATCAGCCAGCAAACCTGTCTCACACACACACACCCCACACACACACACACACACACACACACACACACACACACACACCACCCCTATAAAGTCCTATTGAGATTATCCCGCAAACCTTTTACACACAAATAACAAAACTCGAGGGACGTCAGCCTGCAAACCAGTCACATACAGATAAAAAAACACACCAACTCAATAGAGGTCATCCAGAAAACCTGAAAGGAACATATCATAAAGCACAACGGAATGCCGGCACTACAGCTGTCACACACAGATGACAACATTCAAAGGAAATTGGCAAGTGAACCTGCCACACACAGATGACAACACACAAAGGAAATTAGCAAGTAAACCTGCCATACACAGATGACAACACTCATAGGAAATTAGCAAGTGAACCTGACACACACAGATGACAACACTCAAAGGAAATTGGCAAGTGAACCTGCCACACACAGATGACAACACTCAAAGGAAATTGGCAAGTGAACCTGCCACACACAGATGACAACACTCAAAGGAAACTGGCAAGTGAACCTGACACACACAGGTGACAACACTCAAAGGAAATGGGCAAGTGAACCTGCCACACACAGATGACAACACTCAAAGGAAATGGGCAAGTGAACCTGCCACACACAGATGACGACACTCAAAGGAAATGGGCAAGTGAACCTGCCACACACAGATGACAACACTCAAAGGAAATGGGCAAGTGAACCTGCCACACACAGATGACAACACTCAAAGGAAATGGGCAAGTGAACCTGCCACACACAGGTGACAACACTCAAAGGAAACTGGCAAGTGAACCTGCCACACACAAGTGACAACACTCAAAGGAAATGGGCAAGTGAACCTGCCACACACAGATGACGACACTCAAAGGAAATGGGCAAGTGAACCTGCCACACACAGGTGACAACACTCAAAGGAAACTGGCAAGTGAACCTGCCACACACAGGTGACGACACTCAAAGGAAATGGGCAAGTGAACCTGCCACACACAGGTGACAACACTCAAAGGAAACTGGCAAGTGAACCTGCCACACACAAATGATAACACTCAAAGGAAATTGGCAAGTGAACCTGCCACACACAGATGACAATACTCAAAGGAAATTGGCAAGTGAACCTGCCACACACAGAGTACAAAACGTCATGTATATCAGTCAGCAAACATGATACATACAGATGATTAAACTCAGTGGAGATCAGCCAGGACACCTGTAACACAGATCATACAGCTCAATGAAAATCACCCAGTAAGCCTGTCACCCATACATGATAGAAGTCAGTAGAACCTGTCACACAGAGATGATATCACTCAGTGGATATCAGCAAGCAAAACCTGTCATACATACATGATAGAACTCAGTGGATATCAGCAAGCAAACCTGTCACACAGAGATGATAGAACTCAGTGGATATCAGCAAGCAAACCTGTCACACAGAGATGATAGAACTCAGCGGATATCAGCAAGCAAACCTGTCACACAGAGATGATAGAACTCAGTGGATATCAGCAAGCAAACCTGTCACACAGAGATGATAGAACTCAGTGGATATCAGCAAGCGAACCTGTCACACACCAAAATTGATCAAAAGACTCCACAGAGGTCAGGCAGGAAATCTTTCGCACACAGATCATAATGCTCAACGGCTTTCATCCATAAAACTTGACACGTTTGGATAATAAAACTAAATGGAGATCGGCCAGCAAAACTGTCCCACACAGCTCATAAAACATAACGGACGTCAGCCAAAAAATCGGTCACACACAGATCCTAGGACTCGATTAAAATAAACAAGCAAACCTGTTACACGCACACATGATCAACTCAATATAGATCAGTGGGCAAACCTGTCCCACACAGATGATCAAACCGAATGGAGATCTACCAGAAAACCTGTGATACACCTCATAAAACTCCATGGAAACTTAACCTGCAAATCTCCCACACACAGATGATTATAAAACTCGATGGAAACTTAACCTGCAAATCTCCCACACACAGTTGATAATAAAACTCGATGGAAACTTAACCTGCAAATCTCCCACACACAGATGATGATAAAACTCCATGGAAACTTAACCTGCAAAGCTCCCACACACAGATGATAAACTCCATGGAAACTTAACCTGCAAATTTTCCCCACACAGATGATAATAACACTCCATGGAAACTTAACCTGCAAATCTCCCACACACGGATAATAATTGACTCCATAGAAACTTAACCTGCAAATCTCCCACACACAGATGATAATAAACTACACAGAAACTTAACCTGCAAATCTCCCCCACACAGATGATAATTAAACTCCATGGAAACTTAACCTGCAAATCTCCCACACACAGATGATGATAAAACTCAATGTAGATCAGCCAGCAAACCTGTCACACAAAGATGAATGGAAAACTGCCAGAAAACCTCTCTCTCTTTCACCACACACACACACACACACACACACACACACACACACACACACACACACACACACACACACACGCATACACACACACACACACACACACACACACACACACACACACACACACACACACACACACTGACCGGCAAAGCAGCCGACCATGAAGTTGGCCAGGTTGCCGGCCAGCAAGAGAGACAGCGAGTTGTGGATCAGCCAGGACCGCCGATGGGGGACCAGGACACACATGATGCTGAAGGACACGAAGAACGACAAGATGCTGGAAAAGCCGCACAGGGCGAAGGTCGCAATGTGCTCTGTTCGTCTCTGGAACGAGTGAACAGAACGCACGGTTAGAAAGACGAACAAAGTATTCAAAGAAAACCAGGAGTCTATGGCAGAAAGGGAGGAAGAAGAAAGCAGTCCTCTTTCTGACGACTAACAACAACAGACCATTCACTAACCGTGTGATGTGATGTGTCTGCAAGGCACCACACTGTCAGAGCAACACCAAGGGACTTTCTCAGTCCGATGGCGGCAGCAACATACATGCAATACAAAATCGTCGGCAGCAGATGTTTCAGTTTCACTTTCATCATGGAGGTGTCACCGCATGCTGTCGACTCCATGTACGCTACACCACATCCGCTAAGTTCTGAGGCCACACTGCGCATGATTTTAAGCTGATTGTCACGGACGGCCTTTTCTGCTGTGCTTTGAACGTAAGATGTGTTTGTTTGTGTGCTGCAGGGCACTCGGACTTCGATGTATTCAGATAGCAAGGATGCTGATCCCCTTCCAGTTTTCTCTGGTTGGCAGCACTCTGGCGGCTTTGTTCTATTTTTTCTGTGCTTGCCGTTGCTGTTTAGCTCGTTGTTTGGTCCAGTCTTTGGTTTCACCCTATTTTCAGTGTCGTGTCGCGTCAGCTACCATTTGTATAGTGCCGTTTCCTTGGTGGGTTTTGTTTGGAACCGAACGCGTTTGTTTCGTTGGAGATGCTATCTTTCGGGTTATCCGGCTTGTTGCGTCGAGGATCATCGTGTTCATTCATATCCCTTTCCTGTGGCTGAGTGGGTGGATGGGTTGCGTGTGTGATTCACGTGCCTTTTGTTTATGTCGGCCATTTTCTTTTTGAGTCGTGTTCATGCTTGTGTTGGGGGAGCGATCTTTTCGTCCTGTCCTGTCAG